>JAKUAB010000015.1:0-262280 GCA_030579075.1 Taiozyma dajiaensis
CGAGTTTCTTACCTCAACCGAAATTTAGAGATTCCGCGGTTTCTAAGGCAAGTTCTTTGAATATCGATTCAGGTGAAGAAATTAGTGGCCCAGCGTCACCTCCAAGGAATTACAGACACTCTGAAATTACACAAATTTATGAAGATTATTCAAGCATCGTGAAAGCCAATGAAGGTTATAAACAATCAATTGAGAGGCTGGGTGGAAATGCATTGGCTCCTCCATCAGGTCCAAATAGTTTGTATCAAACGAGATCTGGTACTTCTTCAGTTCCTTACATTCAAAGAAAGCAACAATGCCAATCCCAAGAAACATTCCAGACTTTTCAACATTCAAACACCACCCATACACCCTTACTTTAAATCCAAGGACACTAACCCAAGCCAAAATGAACTAGATGAAGATTTTGACGATGAAGAAGTGTTCAAAAAAGGTATTTCAGGTTTAAATATTCTTGGAGATGATCAGAGTTCCAAAAATGATGATGTTTTCAATCCAGGTTATGGAGCTGCACCATCTACTTAACTGATGATCCACAATTGGATGTTCAGTCAATGAGTAAACCTGACCTTGCTATCAAATCTGAACAAGTTTACACTAGTGGTAGAATTTCCCAACATTTTCCATTGGAAAGTGCTGTACCTTCCGATCCCTATGCTCAATATTTGAAGAGTGAACAACCGCAACAACCTTACTCAAATGGCCCATCAAAGCGTCAACCTGTTGCAGCTGCTCAAAAACAATCACCATATCAACAACATCCACGGAATGCTGCTGTACCTCAACATACAGCCCTTCCAAGATCTCAAGCTCAAAAATTCACACCACCAAGTTCCCAAGAGCAAGTTAACGTTGTAGAATTACCCCGATTGAGAACTTAAGTCCGAGATCCACAAGAGATCAACAATCTTAATCTTACACTTGAACACCATGACTACATCTTCTAAAGCAACCTCAAAGTCACCTCTGATAACTATTTACATTACTCGCATTGGTCATCTGGAGCACCAAACCCACCTGCACCTGGAGTCTTGATGACAATTCTGTCACCAACTTCAACGTCACAAGTGTTTCTGCCACCAATGTTAATGACATGGCCATCAGTCTTGATCCACAAGTTTAAACCTCTTTCACCATCTTGACCACCTTGCAAACCATGTGGTGCATTGACTCTTCTTTCAGACAAGATAGAGACCTTGACTGCCTTTCTGAACTCAATGTCCCTAATGACACCATCACCACCTCTCCATTTGGATTTTGCACCACCTGAACCCTTTCTGATTGAGTAGTCTCTCAAGATCACAGGATATCTTCTCTCAAAGATCTCAACATCGGTCATTCTAGTGTTGGTCATGTTAGTGTGGACACCAGAAGTACCATGGAAGCCATTACCAGCACCGGACCCACCACCAATCGTTTCATAATAGCCGAAACCTGGAGTATACTTTCCATGTTCATCATTACCACCATAGCCAAAAGTCAAGTTGTTACAATCACCCTGAGAATCGGCTTGAATTCGAAATGCCTTCAAAATAACATCCGTGACTCTTTGTGATGTCATGACGTTACCACCGACAACAGCAGCATTCTTCAATGGTGATAGGATAGAACCCTTTGGAATAATCACCTCAACAGGAGTTAAACAACCTTGATTCAATGGAATGTTCTCATTCACTAGACACCTCAAGCAATATAACAATGCGGAATTTGTGATTGCTTCAGGTGCGTTCAAATTACCATACATTTGTGCAGAAGTTCCACTAAAATCAAAAATACTTTTGTCGTCTCTAATGGTGACTTTCAATTGAATCTTGGAACCTTCATCCATATAATCGATACTCTCAAACGTATCTTTGCCAAACTTGGTACGTAGTTCTTGTAGTCTTCTATGGACAGTTACAGCTGCATTGTCTTGGATGGCATTCATGTATGTGAGGATAACGTCCAATGAGAACTCAGAAACTAAGCTGGAGATCAATGATATACCTTTCTGATTAGCACTGATCTGAGATTTCAAATCTGAAATGTTGTCACTTAGTCTTCTGGTACCTGAACAGCCTGGATATTGAGCTGGTTCTTTCAACAAAATTTCGACAATTCTCTCCTCGTTGAACTTACCTTGAGACACCAGTAGTTCAGAATAGATGGCAGCACCTTCTTCCCATAGATGCTTTGAGTTTGGAGGCATGGACCCAGGTAAAATACCACCAATATCAGCATGATGAGCTCTTGAGGCAACATAGAAGATGATCTTACCATCTTTGAACGCTGGTGTAATCACTGTGATGTCAGGAAGATGTGTACCACCACTCTCTGGGTGATTTGAAACAAGAACATCACCAGGTTTTAATTTCCCTTGCCATAATGCTGCTTGTTTCTTGATACAAGTGGACATGGACCCCAAGTGAACAGGGACATGGGGAGCATTAGCAACCAATCTACCCTCTGGGTCAAACAGAGCACATGAGAAGTCCAATCTTTCCTTGACATTAGTAGATACTGAGGTCTTACGAAGTTGATTGCCCATTTGCTCAGCAATATCCATGAATCTATGAGAAAAAATTGATAACAAGATTGGATCAATGTTTTTAGTGTCAACGGTCTTGGATAGGGTATCATCAACAATCTTAATGAAAACATGTGCTTTCAATATGGTGGCCTGAGCATTTGGTGGAACCAGATTGGTCTGAGTATCATCAGCAATGATGGCTGGACCTTGGATAAAATCACCGACTGATAGTTCCTCCAATCTGTAAATTGGAGTTTTGACACGACCTCTGTTTTCAAAATAAACGTCTTTGAAGAACTTGGCCTTGGATTCTTGTACAGTACTCTTGGTAACACTCTCCAGTTCTTGATCAATAGATTCGTTGGTAAGCTTATGATTGGAGTTACCAATGGCACGGACTCTGATATCATCAATAAGGATCTCTTTATCATCAAAGACAAACCCGAATTCTCTTTTGTGCAAAGCCAAGAAATCACTTTCAAAGTTCCAATCATCAGTTTCATCCTGTTTGATCATCAGTGGAGATTCCATACCTCTATATCTCAAGTTGACGAACTTTTCAAACTTCAAATCAGACTCTTTGAACCCATGAGCAACCAATTTACCAGAAACAGTCTCGATTAGGGCATCAAATCTACCAAGGACTTTCCCCTTGTTTTTGCTTTTTAGCACATATGAGCTTGGTTCTTGGATCTCTTCGACAACATCGGCCAACAAGATACCATAAGCAGATAGCACAGAGGAGTATCTATGTGATAGCACTTCAGTGATCCCCAAAGATTGAGCCACAGAAACGGCGTGTTGACCACCGGCACCACCAAAAGATACCAAACGATGTTGCGACACAACGTGACCTTTAGCCTCTGTTAATTGTCTGATAGGCTTGGCCATTGATTCATTAGCGACTTTGATGAACCCATAAGCAACTTCATCCACGGATAAATCAGTCTTCAACTCCTCATTGATCTGCTTAGTCAAGGCTGCGAATTTTACCTTTGTAGCTTCTTCATCTAGTGATTCATTCTCATTTGGACCAAAGATGCTTGGGAAGTATTCAGGTAGCAATCTTCCTAGGATCAAATTGGCATCTGTGACGGTCAAGGGACCATCTTTTCTGTAACAAGTAGGACCTGGGTGAGATGAAGCAGATTCTGGCCCAACAACAAAAAGACCATTTTTCCAAAACAACCTTGACCCACCACCGGCAGCAACGGTATTAATATCCAATTGTGGAGACTGAATGGTGATACCAGCAGTTGTTGTTTCAAATACATGTTCCAAACTACCACCGAAACGGGAAACATCAGTTGAAGTACCACCCATATCGAACCCGATTAGCCCAATAGACTTGTCATCGTTATAACAAGTTTCTGAATAACCAACAACACCACCAGCTGGGCCCGAAAGGATGGCTCTCAAACCTGAGAACTTCTTAGCATCAACAAGGCCACCATCTGACTTCATGAATTCGATCTTTGATTTGTAATCGGATTGTAAACCTTTAGTGAACCCATCAATGTACTTTTTGATCTCTGGGGTTAGATAAGAGTCCACAACAGAGGAGTTAGCTCTTGGGATCAGCTTAACCATTGGTGTTAGTTCTGAGGAAAGAGAGATGTGTGTAAACCCGATCTTTTTGGCGATTTCACCAATGAACTTCTCATGTTGTGGATAAGTGTATGAGTGTAATAGTGCAACAGCAACGGATCTGATACCGGTATCATAAAGTTTCTGTAACGTGGTTTCAATGACTAAAGGATCTGGTTTCTTTAAGATTCTGACAGTTTCACCACTTAGACCAATAACCAAGTCATCATCATTAGCAGCAGTTTGGAGTAACTCTGGATCTTCAGCAAAATCTTCCAGTGTGACTCTTTCTTCAACTTCAACAACCTCCTCATACAGCATCTCAGGTTTCTTGATGTTGAGTTCAAAGATCTTTGGACGTGTTTGATCGCCAATGACCAAACAGTCCTTGAAACCCTTTGTAGTCACTAGGCCACAACGTTCACCCTTTCTCTCCAACAGGGCATTTGTAGCAACAGTGGTTCCCATACGAATGGATTCAACTTTGGATGTATCCAATTGTTGACCCCTAGGGATAGTTTCACCGGTGAACCTCTCAAGGATCCTTCTGATTCCTTCCAATGGAGCATCATCATAGTTTGATGGATCAACACTCAACAACTTGATAACCAAATGCTCGTCTGTATTTGGGTTGTAACCAATACAATCGGTGAATGTACCACCTCTATCAACCGCAATTCTAAACTTTTGTGACATGTTTGTTTTAAATCTCCTTGTTAAAGTTCAAAACAAAGAAAATGGGGCGGGAAATTGACTCTATTTAAGTACTTTTCTCAAATCCCAACTGCATGTATATGCTTATCATCGAGATCATACGGGAATCTAATATTCCCCCGCGAAAAAGAAAAAAGGGCGCTCTGGGCACGCTGGGAGGACATTATAACCTGGGGGGAAAAAAGAAGAATAACAGAGGTGAAAATCCAGTGATGAAGAATAAAAACCATGTTAAGGAGGGTATTGTAGCACTAAGAAATGATGGTAAATAGAATGCTCATTTTTGTCAATCTAAAGCTATGTTTTATATGGATTTGTTGGTTCATTTCCCAATGAGATTTAATAGAAAATTAAATAGTCACAAAAACTTGACTTGGCTTTGAATCGAACTTGGATATAAATAGCGAGCAATTTTTTTTTAGTTTAAAGAAGATCGGAACCAATTATGCGTATGATAAGATTCTTATGTTTAAAGATTTAAAGGGTAATTTACAGCGAACACCTTACGCCGAATGCATAATGAACAACAATATATATATATATATAATTAAAACAATTTCAATGGGGTAACCCATATTATTATAATCTTCTTCTTTATATAATAGTACTACTTCAATGATCGTGTTGAGAAAAATTTCATTATATTCATTAGACAAACAATTAATTATGCTTTATTTGCTATAAATAGTCAATCATATAAAGTTGTTTCTGTAGTTATTCCTTTTCAAACGATCTCTCATTGCAGTATTTCTATCATTCTGTTGATTTTGTCCATCGTTGCTATTGTTGGCATACATGTCTTTAAATGAGGATGCTGCTCTTCTAGGCTGGATTCTCTGTGTAGCTTGGTCTTGTCCTTGATCACTTTGTGAGCCCAAATTATTTGAACCTTGTTGATATGCTTGTGGTTGGACCTGATGACGGTTGTAAGGGTTTTGTACCTGTAGTTGTTGTTGACGTGGATGCTGATGTGAATGTTGCTCTTCAGCTACACCAAGCCATTCAGGATAGCCACTTCCTTCTGCTTGATAATGCTTTACAAGGGCCTTATGGATCAATGTGGATTCCTCAGTGTCACCATCGTGTTCAGATCTGATTGACAAACTCCCAATATGGGTGGTGATATTCTTCGTCTGCGAGCGCACTTTGCTCCAAAAGTTTCCCTTCTCTGTTAGATGGTTCATGTTGTTTTGGTGTTTGATTTGGATACAAATTAGTTTGTTATATAATCTCAATGGACATTTCATCATTCATCACTAAACTTATTTCAGGCCATTTCAAAACTTTGGTAAGGGGCCACATCACTATAAGACTGAACTTCTGAACCAGAACACTCATTCAAGTGGGAAAAAAAGACTAGATAAACTATCAGAAGCGTCATAATCTGTTTGTCAAGTCTACATTTTACCATTTTGATGATCTAATTATTTACAGGTCTTTATACATTCAAAAGGCAAAAGCTTCCTTTGATCTCCCCACAACATCAATCTTTTCAGTTTCATAATTCCATCTCTTCACCACAGATGCCTTCTTAGTATTTGGACTAACAATACCCTGTTGACCAGGTAGCACTGATTTCAAGTATTTAGAAATGAATTGTTTCTTCTCTCTTGGAGTGATGATATTGGAACCATGGATCTTGGCCTTGATCTCATCTCTTGATTTGGTTCCCTTTCTTGACTCAAACAGTTGTTTTAGCGAGGTTTCAAGTTCTTTAACTTGTACTAGTCTTTGTTCTTCAGTTTGGAATGGGATTAAGTTGTAACTGTTGTCAAAGGAGACAGAACTGGCGAGTTTTTGAGATAGGTTAACATATTGAGTTTTCAAATCATCAAAGTTGGATTGTTCAATTTCACCTTTTCTCAAGGAAAGTTTCAAATCAGTAAGGGCAATTAAGGTAGTAACGTCTTGAGCTTGTTGTAATGGGATACCATTCTTGATTTGATTTCTAATGGATAATAATCTTTCAGATGCTATTTGTGCCTCTTCTTCAGATAATTCCAGACCAATAGATTTCAAACTAGCTTGGTATTGACCTAATCTTTCCAGTCTCTTGGCTTCTCTTTCTTGTAATTGTTCAATGATCTCTGGTCTTTTCAAATGATCTTTTCTTGGAAGATTGTTCTCTTCGAAAACGGCCTTTGATTCATCTTCAATTGGGTAATAACCAAGTCTTCTAACCCTTGGTTCAAAATGTGGAGTTGGTAATCTTAATTCAGGCTTTAAGGCAACACCAACAAATTTTCTCTTTGGATGGAATGGATCAAGGTAAAATCTAACAAATCCAGGTTCAGTAGCATAGATAGTATGATCTTTACCAATAGAAGTGTTCTCACCAGGATAAAATCTAGTCCCTCTTTGTCTCATTAAAATCTGACCAATATTCACAGGCTCATTCTCAGCGACTTTAGCACCTAAACGACGACCAGCAGAGTCCTTCATATTGGTTCTTGAACCGGCAACCTTCTTGGTAGCAGTACGTACTTGTTGCATGAATGGAGCAGCACTCACTGGGGATCTTTTTGCACATAAAAGAGATAAAGAGCTCAGTGAGGCACTGAGACCACCCAAACTCTTACGCGCACTCAGTAAAGACATTGTTAATTATGGGAAGAATCTACTAAAAGTTTGCTTTCTTAACAATTCAATTTTGTCTCAGTTTTAAAACTTTCCCTTCGAGATTTTATTGAACTTTTTCGATGAAATAAAAAAAAAAAAAAGATACAATCCGGTTCGGGACACGACATTTTTGGGAGAAAACAACAAAAACCGTCAATAATGTCTCAAAATGATATAAATTTAGTGATAAATTACTTATAAATTCGTTATAAGATTTCTCATTATGGACGGTCAATGGGATGTTGTTGTGAGCTCACTTCAGGATATTTACAACAACAACGAAGAGTTGAATTTTGATGAGATTTTACATGACAAGAACAGACAATTGAATGACAAGGACCTGATACAATTGATTAAACAATTTACAACACATAAGGACAATGTGGAAAAGAGTAGGAGAGTTCTAGATGAACTTTTGGATAATTTAAATACATTTATTGTACAAGAGACGAAGAAAAAAGCCGAACCAAAGCAAAAAATTGGAAGAAGTTATTGGACATCACCATATAATGTTAGTGATACCATTATTATTAATTCAGAAGTTGCTTTCAAATTACGACAGAAAGGTGCAGAAGATGAATGGATTCAATGTGAGGTGACCAAGATTGTTGGTGATGGGACCAAGTTTGAAGTTCGTGATCCTGAACCAGATGAGAACAACAATCCTGGAAAGACGTTCAAGGCAGGTTGGAGGGACGTCATTCAAATTGCAACGGAGGAAGAAGCTCAGGAGCTTTTGAATATCCCTGTAGGCACCCGTGTTTTAGCCAGATATCCAGAGACAACAACTTTCTACCCTGCTGAGGTCACTGGTACCAAAAGAGATGGTAATTGTAGACTAAAATTTGAAGGTGAAGAAGAAGAGGGAAAAGAGACTGAGGTCGAGAGAAGACTCGTATTACCTTATCCAAAGAGGGACTAATATGTGTTATATAAAAGGTTTCGTATGAGAAAACGTAATCTTAATGATGTTTATGGATCTGTTATTTTGTAGATTTTTATATTATCAACTCTCTTATAGTGTAATTATAGTGGTTTAAATAGTGGTTTCAAGGCGGCAGGTTATGTATGGTGATTACATAATCATATTTACCCGGATTTTGGCACTTTTCTCCTCAATTAATAAAGAGGAAAAACCTTTAACAAATTCACTTTACAAACTCATTTAACAGTGCAAATTCATAACAGTTGTTGTGACAGGCAATCTTAAATTAACATCCTTAATTGTGTTCTCCTGATTTTTCCCTCCACTCCAATTTAGTTGAATAATTAACGATGTCTGAAGCTATGGATATCGAAGGTGGCTACGTACGTATTGGCTCAAGTTGAAAAGCCCTTGCTATCATTGGTGCTTTGGTAATTACTACGGTGCTGGTGGTGGTAAGACAAATGGTTTTGTAGTGTTCGGTGCTTCTGTGCTTCTTTTGAACTCTTTTTCTTTTGCTAACATTGACTTAGGATGCTCGTGATCGTGATGCTTCTCCAAGAAGAGACCGTCCAGATTATAGAGACAGATCTCCAAGAAGGGATAGTTATAGAGATAGGGGTGACTATGGCCGTGGCCGTCAAGATTATGGTGGTCGTGATAGTGAACCTCGTCCTTACAAGCGTGATAGAAACTACGAGAACAGTGTTTTCGTTGGGAACATCCCTTATGACTGTGAAGGTCGTCATTTGAGAGATTTATTTTCAAAAGCTGGTCAAGTTGTCAGCGCTGATATTGTGACACAAAATGGTCGTCATAGAGGTATGGCTACCGTTGAATTCTCAAATAAAGAAGATGTTAGAAGAGCCATTCAAGATTTTGACCATTCTAATTTTATGGAACGTGAGATCTTTGTTAGACAGGATAATCCACCTCCTCCACAAAGAGATTCTGGGAGATACGGTGGTCGTGATGATCGCTACGGTGATCGTGGCGGTGACCGTTATGGTAGAGATGATCGTTATGGTGGTCGTGGTGGTGACAGATATGGCCGTGATGACCGTTATGGTGGCCGTGGTGGCGATCGTTATGGCGGCAGAGGTGATGACCGTTATGGTGGTAGAGGTGGCGATAGATATGGTGGCAGAGGTGACAGCTATGGTGGTCGTGATGACCGTTATGGTGGTGATAGAGGTGACAGATATCCTCCAAGACGAGACAACGGTCCTCTTTACGAAGTGTTTGTTGGTAATTTACCATTCAGTATCAACTGGCAAGCATTGAAAGATATCTTCAGAGATGCTGGTAATGTTGTGCGTGCTGATGTTAGACTGGATGATAATGGGAGATCCAGAGGATTTGGTGTCGTACATTTCTCCAATCCAGAAGATGTTCAAAATGCCATTGAAAAATTCCAAGGTTTCCAAGTTGAAGGCAGATCAATTGATGTCCGTGAAGGTAAGAACAACACTGTTG
This sequence comes from Taiozyma dajiaensis, assembly GCA_030579075.1. NCBI lineage: Eukaryota > Fungi > Ascomycota > Saccharomycetes > Phaffomycetales > Wickerhamomycetaceae > Taiozyma > Taiozyma dajiaensis. Next base: position 9,831 of record JAKUAB010000015.1, read on the forward strand.
GTGGTCGTGCTGATGCTTCTGCATCTCATGGTGATCGTGCTGACGCTGCACCAGTTTCTAAAAACTCTGAATTCACTGAAGGTGTTGAAGGTAATGGTGAGAAAAATGACACTATTTATATCTCCAACTTACCATTTGCCACCTCGAATGACGATTTGTTTGAACTTTTCGAAACTGTGGGCCGTGTCTCTGCTGCTGAGATCACCTATGATCATAGTGGTAGACCATCAGGTCATGCAGTTGTTAAATTTGATGCTGAAGATAGTGCTGAAGATGCTGTTTTAAAATTGGACAACTATAGCTACGGTGATCGTCCATTGAACATAACGTATGCTAAAAAACCTCAAGCTGCTTCTGAGTAATCATTTGTTGCTTGTTCTAATCAAAAGTGTCTGCTCTAATCAAAAAAAATTGTCTGTTTTAATCAAGAAGTATATATAATGCCAGTCTTACTAAAGAAATTTGTAGTAGAGCCCACGCAACTGGCATATAATTGAGAATCTAGAAGAAGGAAAAATGACCCTCAGACTACATAAACCACTATCACATAATCAAATCATATCATTAGTTAAACACTTTTCTTTCCAATTCAAAATGGAAATCAAAAGCAGTTCTATCATTACCAGTGTAAATATCTTCCCAATCAATGCTTGAGTCCTTGTTCAGTAAGATATCTCTGTGCAAATTGGAAGGTCCACCAACAACAGCAGGGACAAAGTCTGTCTTGTCCACGATCTCTAGTTCCATTGTACGTTTAATAGGTTCAGCAGCACCAAAGACACGTCTATACTGTTCTAATTTCAACTCATGCTGTGTCTGTTCCCAGTTTGCCAAACGGGATTCCAAAGGATGACGACCATTCACCTTCGAGCTGATATTCAAAGGACCCTCGCCAGTTCTTAAAATGTCCTGTAGACCGGGAGCTGAAGGAGCTTGTTGGCCAAACTTGGTAGAATCGATGTTGGAAGGTTGTGCGTTGTCTGGGATGATTCTGAGAGACTGAGAAATAAATGTTAGTGACCTGTGACCTGCGGGTGATTATGGGTGCAATTGTATAGTTTTTAAAGGGGACTTACCATCTTTAAAGTGTGTTGTTGTGTGTTGATTTAGGGAAAGTTTCGATAGTGGCGAGTTCAGTAGTTTCCTGTTTTTTTCCATTGAATTTTTGAAAAACATTATCAGCACGTTAATAGTGACAAACAACAAAACATACAAAACAGCTCAAGATCACACGCCAATTCACATTTGAAAGTTACACCCAAACAGACAAATGAGCACAACAGATTCTTCGCTGGTCATTCCACGCTTCACAATCAACACACACTCGAAAAGGGCCACCACCAGTGCCAAAATTAGCCCCGAGGGCACACTCATCGCTGTGAGCTCAGCAGACAGTACCATCAAGATTATTGACATTGCCACCAAGAGACTCATAAGGACACTGATGGGCCACTTGGCCGGAGTCTCCGATATAGCGTGGTCACCTAATGGCCGATATCTTGCCTCAGCCTCGGATGATCACACAGTAAAGCTTTGGGACACTGAGTATGGTGAGTGTATTCACACATTACAAGGACATACTTATCATGTCACCTGCTGTGAGTTTAACTACAAGGGTAATCTACTGATAACTGGATCTGCGGATGAGGCCATCAGGATCTGGAACGTTGCCAAGGGAACTTGTCTGAAGACTTTGTCTGCCCATAGTGACCCAATCGCTGCTGTGGATTTATCATGGGATGGTTCAATCATTGCCAGTGCCAGTTATGACGGGATGATCCGTCTTTTCGACACAGAATCAGGTCAATGTTTGAAAACATTGATTTATGATAAAGGTGAGTCCTCATTCCCGGTGTCATATGTCCGTTTCACTCCAAATGGGAACTACTTATTAGCCACAACACTGGATAATACAATTAGATTGTGGGATTACATGAACAACCGAGTCATCAAGACATTTCAAGGAGGACAGTTTGAGAAGTATACTTGCTCTAGTCGCTTCATCACCACAACAAAGGATCCATTGGTTGCCTCTGGCTCTGAAACTGGTGAGATCTTGGTTTGGGACTTACAATCAAAGAAGATTCTTGAAAAGGTGAAAATCAGTGATGATCCTGTTCTTCAGATCGATGTCAATGACATGACCATTTCTGCTATATCTACAAACGGGAATCTGACTTTGCTGGACATAAGTGGATCATTCACTAAGTATGACTCTGATAGAACAGACAGTGACTGATGATAAAGTGTTATGAGCCCTCGCGATGAGCTTCCCAAAAACATTTTCCCATTATAAAATCTTTGTAGACACAATTTAAACTCCCTTTCGTCTAACATAATTGCTATTAATGTCCGAGATGAATGGTGTCTTCGCAGTTCATAAACCATCTGGGATCTCCTCTGCCCAATTTCTATCCAAAATCCAATATTTGTTCACCAATTCAAACATCTTCAAAAGTGAGCTTTCCAGACTACAGGGCGAAAAAGTCCAACAGATCCAAAGAGAGGGCGGAACCGTCTCACGTCGTAAATTGAGGAGGGTCCTCAAGGTCAAGATGGGTCATGGTGGGACTCTTGACCCCTTGGCTTCTGGTGTGATGGTTGTTGGTGTCGGGTTGGGTACGAAGAAGTTACCAAACTATTTAAATGGATCTATCAAAGTGTATGAAGCTGAAGCATTGCTAGGTGGGAATACCACCACAGGTGACATCGAAGGTGAGTTGATCTCTAAAAATGGAGTGGCACATATCACCAAGGACGATATCAATGGCATCCCTGAGAAGTTTGTAGGCCATTTGAGACAAACACCACCAATCTATGCCGCTTTGAAAATGAATGGGAAGCCATTATACGAATACGCTAGAGAAGGTATCCCACTTCCTAAGGAGATCAAGTCCCGTGAGGTTCAAGTGTATGAGATGGAGGTGTTTGACGATTCTTTGTCTACTGAACATGACTACAAGATGTTGGATTTCCAATCCACCGAGATTGAGCATTCAAACACTCTGATTGACAATAAATTGTATTACTCCAAGGAATACGCTGAGAAGTACGAGACTACAGAAGAACAAGAAGTTACGTTACAACCATACGTTGATGGCCAAGTCACTCCAATGTTGCATTTCAAAGCCAAGGTTAGTTCAGGGACTTATATCCGTTCGTTGATCTCTGATGTGGGGAAATCATTAGGTTCCTGCGCCTATATGACTAAACTAATCCGTGAGCAACAAGCAGAGTGGAAACTTGGTAAGAATGTTATTACATGGGAGGACTTTGAAAGGAAAGAGCAAGTTTGGGGTGATGTCTTGAAACTCGTCTTGGAAAGTAGTGGTGATGTTGATGTTAATTTGTTGTTTGAGGAGGCTGAAAAAAAATATGAAGGTGTGGAGGATAGTAAACCTGTGAAGGATGAAAAAGCTTATATCAAAGTGGAAAATGAGGCAGAAACTAGAACGAAGAACACAGAAGATAGCGAAGAGACACATGTTGATAAGAAGAGAAAGCTATAGAATTACAATTTGTAATAGAATTAACAATTATGATCAATTAAAAAAGACCTGTAATACATTATAAACCTAAAAAACTCCAATTCCAAACCCAAACCCAAACCCCAGAATCACACATCCTGATGATCACGACTTGATCCAACTCCAGAATCATCCAATGTATTAGCCGCGCTTTCCGTGATACTCCCTGTCTCATTGTCAGAATCACACACGACTTCCTTTCTTGAATAAACAAACACCTCTTTCTTATTCTGTCTCTTTTGTCTCGCCTCTTTGTTTCTCTCACTACTATTGACACTAACAGATCTTGGAACAGCAAGACCATGAGCAATGACCTGATCTGTGAAGTATAGCAATGCATTCGTCGTGTTGGTCATTGTGTTTTTGATCTTCTTACCAATGCCATGTGCAGTGGATGGTGTTCTCTTCTTTGGTGACACTGTGTTACGGGTGTAATCATGATTATTATCAACGTCTGGTGGTGACATCATTCTATCCTGTGGATCAGCAGTGTCCACAATCTCATACCTCATAATATCCTTGTACTCATCCTCATATACTGGTCTACCAAGAACACCTTCCCTTTGATCAGCTCTTTCCAATGCATGAACTCTATTGATCCATTCCCACGGTATAACCGTGGCACTGACATAGATGGTTGTATTGAAGATTTCTGATAGTTCACTAACCCAAATATTAGATATATCAGTGATGAAGAACGCAATTTGTAAATTAATAACCAAGAACGTCACTATGGAAAGCAAGATGATGCTCTTATGTACAATGTAATGAATCTTGCCCACAGCGTAAATGACAATCAAAGCAGAGTACATCACAGAAAGAGCAATTCTTAACAAGTAAATGAAGGCTGGCAAGATAGAAATATCACTCTCGTCCTGTTGATCAAACACACTGAATGTTGAAACACCCCAAATGGCTTGTGCAAAAAGAGATAATGTCCCACCAAGTATGAAACTCACACGCTTCTCCTTGACCCTGCTAAACAGCCGTATGATCACTTGGACTTGTGCAAATTGTACCAGCAGTACAAAGACAAAATCAATAACGTTGAACACTTGGTCTGACTGCAAGTCATCAAGTAGTTTCTCACCAGAACTATAGCCAACAGAGTGTTGAGCATTCAGAAACACAATAGACCTTACGAATAGCACTGTCAAGTTGATGCTCGCGAGCAAAGATGAGCTTCTAAGCAGCCAGGAAGGGTTCTGTGTGTGGTTGGTGAAGACGATGATGGTTAGAAAGATGGCAATGATGGAGGAGACGGTGATGGAGTAAATGATGGGGTAAATGCTGTAACGGAAGTTGCCTGTGTCAGAGCTGGTGAAGGCCTCCCACTGCTCCTTGAGTAAGGGCAGTGCAGGCACGCCCGCTTTCTTGAACGTAGACAACACAGGAGCATTGTTATAACAGATTGGCTTGTAGAAGCAAGAACGAATCACCTCCAGGCGCTTCCCGGGAGGATGAGCCAGCAGTATCCCGGGCGGCAGCTCCAGTCCGCTACAGACGGAATACTGCTGCCTTTCCTGCGGGTACCGCCATACAAGGTTTGAGCCAAAGACCATCTTGTTTGTAGTTAATGACCAGTGAATCCTTGTAGTTTGTAGTTAAATTCATGGTGATGTTTGAAATTATCACCAAAAAATTAAAAAAAAAAAAAAAAACAATTCCAACAGCGCTTTATTAAGCTACAAAATTCACACATTGATCCCGCTGTAATAATGTCTTCCAGGCTGAATTTACGGACGCCATCGCTGCCGAACCTGAATAGCACTGAGCATAACGGGCTTCGAAAGGTCTCACTAGTCAATAATGAGCCCCAAATCATTAGAGAACTCGATGACATCAACTTCAGTTTCGAGAGAACAGACCAAGAATCAACTCCACAGAGCCATGAGGACCAACTGGATGCTCAGTTCCACCCTACTGTCACTCCTGATAACTTGAGTTTGATTGATATGTACAACGATACCACCAAGGACCAAATCTCACCTTCCAAAGAAACGCTGCTTTTAAATCAAGAGGCATTATTCCAATCATCAAGACAGGATGCCTCTAGAGTTAGGTCCTCCATTGAAGACAGTAGGACCTCACTAGACGGGAAAAGAGACAGATACGGTTTCAAGAAGGGTAACAACTTCGTGACTGAGCAAGAATATAACTCCTGGTGGGTGGGCTATTCGAAACATTGTGCTAGAAGAAAGAACAAATGGGTACAGTTATTGAAGAAGAATGGGCTGAGTGTTAATAATGATCAACCACTGCGGTTCCCTCCAAGATCTGAAAAGTTGAAAAGATATGTGAGAAAGGGTATACCTGCTGAATGGAGAGGTCAAGCTTGGTGGTGGTTTGCCAAGGGTCCTGAAAAATTAAAAAGTAACGAGAATGTCTATGATGGTCTAGTGGAGAGTACAATTGGGCTACATAATAAGGATACAGAGATCATTGAACGTGATTTAAACAGGACATTCCCTGACAACATCCATTTCAAACCTGAGCATGCGGTTACAAATGAAGAAACCCCATTAATTCAAGCACTAAGAAGGGTCCTAGTAGCATTTTCAGTTTATCAGCCGTCTATTGGTTATTGTCAATCTTTGAATTTCATTGCTGGTCTATTGTTAATATTCATGGATGAAGAAAAGGCTTTTTGGATGCTTGTTATTATTACAACTAGGTATTTACCTGGTGTGCATGATATTAATTTAGAAGGTGTCAATATTGATCAAGGTGTGTTAATGTTGGCTTTGAAAGAGTTCATTCCAGGTACTTGGGATAGAATAAGTGCCATTGACTTTGGTAATAATGATACCAAATCAGATTTTCTTGTAAAACTACCCCCAATTACACTATGTACATCAAGTTGGTTCATGAGTACATTTATTGGAACACTACCCATTGAAACCACTTTAAGGGTATGGGACTGTATGTTTTACGAGGAGTCTAATTTCTTATTTAAGATCTCATTGTCCATATTCAAATTATTGGAGCCTCAGATTCAATCAATGAAGGATGAAATGGAGATTTTCCAAATTGTTCAAAATCAACCAAAATCATTAATCGACCCATCAGTGCTATTTGATATAATTTTTAAAAAAAGATATGGTTTCAACTCTTTAACACAAGAGGAGATCAATCGTTGCAAGAAGTATGTTGTGGAAAGAAGAAAGAACTCATCAAGATCTCAGGAAGATGTTGAGTTCAATAGAAACTTGTTGAATGAATCCCTATGGGATGCTGACCTATATGGTTTTAAGAAGAGCCTTCCTGGTGTTCATTGGAATAATAACTTGACTAGGAAGATGAGATTGGCGAAGAGAAGATGATGATCTTCTTCTTTTGACAAGAAAGAATAAAAGTTTTCTTTGATTTCATGTTTTGGAGATGAGTTTTGTAGTATCCTGATGTTGTTTATCAGGTTTATTGTCTATAATTCGTTAATCATTTATTTTTGTTTCTTCTGGAACTGGTTTAGGAATTTGGAAGTCCAATGATAAGTATGCTGATCTTCTTGGAGAAATAATCTTGATTCCTTTAGTTTCAAGTATTTTGTTCTGTTTAGTCACAAAATCCTCAAGTTCATCCAATCGCTATAAGAGGTCGTTAGTAACTGGAGCAAAAAAAATAACTGATAAAAACTTGGTAACGTACTCTTTTATCCCTTGTTTTTATTATCTGTGATAACAGCCATAGGCACAACATATCCAATATTGCCCATATCATATTCCAAATTGTAGTTTCGTAACTCTTCCTCATAAAAGAGTTCACCTGGTCCACGATATCCTTGAATTCAGCGTCGCTTAAGTATAGTGATAAAGGTGAAAAGGAGTTCATCCCAAACCATTGATCATTAGTTCTACCCTTGATAATGAAATTTTGATAATCATCAATGATAGCGGCCTCTTCCCTCCCTGGAAGAACAGTGTTGAATTCTGGGTATGGTAGTCCAGGAGTGGTGAATGCTCTTGGAATGCGTACTATTCTTGTCTTATTAAACTCTGGAGAGTTATAGGGCACGTAATGATTTGGAAAGTGCGTTATCACCAATGGCACCTCATGTATGTCATCATTATGTCCCAACAATGCATAGTTCTCTTGACTTGTCTCGTGATAGTTGAAGAACAGTAACTTTTGTGGCCCTTCATTGGGTATCGTATCTGGAATTCCCTTGTTTACCGTGTTGATCGTACTTTCTGGCATATTTAAAGATGAGGAATGTCTTTGCCTTTGAACCAGTGATTTGAGTTGTTTTCTTGTGTGTATGCAACTTATCCACTAATTAAAAAAAATCGAGAATTTCTATAAACTTATACTTGAGACATAATTAACAAAGTGTCCCAAATAACCAAATAAAGAGAACAATCATATACACAATGGCTACAGAAGTTGAATTTGCTGGTAACTTTCTTTCATTATTAGGTGTTTCTGATAGCACCATCAAGATTACTCAAGATTACAAGAAGGACCTAAAGACATTATCATCAATCTCTTTCATTACAACAAAGAATTTACCAAAGAAGAGATCAAGAAATGCTAAACAAAGCTCCACAAAGACCCTTCATTTCAAGTCCATCAAACCTCCAAAGTTCAACGAGGAGTTGGCTTTTGAAGAGAACAAGACAATTTGGGAAGTGAAGGATGTGCTAAGCAAGAAATTGGAGCTACAATCTGAACAACTCAAGTTCCTGATTAAGGGGAAAGTGATCCAGGATTCAGTGATTGTTGCAGATCTACCAGATGTGAACTTTATCGTTATAGTAAAGGAAGAAGAGAAGAAACAAGACGAGCTTGAACTTGAACCTAAACTGAAACCAACAATACAATGGAATGATATTGAGAGGGTATTAAGTGGTAATTTTAATAAAGATGTGGTCGAAAGACTTCAAAAGGGGTGGGAATTGACCAAATGATTATGAATATGTGTTTACGGTGTAAATATAGATGAATCTTTAGAAGAAATTGTGAGTTTTAATAGTGAAACTGTTCAAATAAAGTATCATATCTTGAGACCATATCTTGAGACCATTTTTAAGTAAGAGACTGAACTGAGTCTTTTGTCGCTAGGTAATATTACTCTTTTGGGTAGCAAAATGGCGAAATATTGCGAAATTATGCCAATTTAATACATCCCCTTCCTAATACAGATAACACCCAGACACCACAACGAACATTGCGCAAACCCTCTGCAAATTGGCGCATGATCTTATTCTAAACACTTTTTTGGCGCTTCTTTTGTCCAAAAGAAGGAATATCGCGAAATTCCAGATCACCGTCTACAAAAAAGGTAAACAAAAAATCAAAAATGAAAAAGAAAAAAATTCTAAAATTACCACAAGAAAGTCCCACAATTCTCTCTTTTTGAGGCCTCAACAAGCAATTAATCGTCCATTATTTGATCCTTCACTTCTAAGAGTCGGTTTCCTCTTCATCTTTGTTGCAAACCACTGTACTTTCTGCGTTTCAATTCTTCAAAACCTGAACAGTTTGACCCATTTCATTGGTTTTTTCCAAACATCTCACACAGAGACACATTTGAGGATTTTTACCGTCATTTGGAGACTGCCCTCCGCTACTGACTTGTTTCCCCATTTATCGCCCAAGGCCTATAGACTATTGTCATCAAATCATCTGGCTGCTGGTCCACTTGTCGCTTTATCTCTTTTTCCACAACATATCTCTGCTCAAGGCTTGCTCCAATTATAGCCGCAAACCTCATTAGAACATATTTATTTTACTTCCATCCTCCTACCTGTCCCCTTTTTGTTTTTGATTTGCATACTCGTCATACTCCCACGCATAAACATTCATATCTACAATGTTTCAAAGATCTGGTTCTCTGAAAAGGAATAACTCCAAGAGGAACTATGAAAACTTTGATAATGAATCATTGTTAAGTCATAATCAGAACCTTGCCAGAAACAAATCATTGGTGAGACCTGAAAGAAACAACTTGAACAATCCAGAGAACCCACATTACTACTATGCTCAAGCTGCTGCTCAACAACAAGACCACTTGAACGTCAACCCTTCATCCACTGGTATTGATCCAACTAGATATGACAATAGAAAATCAGGCCACAGTTATAAAAAATCCACAGATCAGGATCAGGATCAAGATCAAGATATTCCTCTGCAAGATCTGTCTCAAGAAGGATCCAACTCTACCACGAGCAACTTTGGAAACAAAAACGGTAGAACTGTGTATGGGCTGAATGATGAATATGATAGTCCATTTCTGAACAACAAGAGAGCCTCTAATACTGCCCAAATCAAGAGATCACCAACTCAGAAGAAATTTGTTCAGGATGATCAAGGTATTTCACTTTGGAAAATTTACTACCATGCCATAACTTTTTGGGCCCCACCTTCCCTGTTGAGGCTTTTTGGTATGCCAAAGAAAGAAAGACAATCTGCTTGGAGAGAAAAAATTGCTTTAATCTCCATCATCTTATATATTGGTGCCCTTGTTGCCTTCTTAACTTTCGGTTTCACTAGAACAGTATGTGGTAACCAGGAACTGAGAATCAGAAACAATGATATCAGTTCCGGTTACTTGGTTATCAATGGTAAAGCCTTCGACTTGACTGGATCTGCCCATCCAGAAGCTGCCGGTATCCCTGCTGGTTCCAACGTCTTATATCCTCCAACTAACGCTGGTGGTCTAGATGCTTCTTTCCTATTTCAAAATGTCAATGGTAACTGTAAAGGTCTGATCAAACCAAGAGATAACTGTACTATCCCATTCAGTGGCGAAGATGTTGCTTGGTACATGCCATGTAAATTACACAACCCAGATGGTAGTACTAGTCCTAACTTCACAGCTTCCATATACTATGAAGGGTGGGCCTGTCATACTTCTGAAGGTGCCAGACAAGCATATTATAGTTTGAAATCTACAGGTGACATTTATTTCACTTGGAATGACATCAAAAACACAACAAGAAACTTGGTGGTTTACTCCGGTGAAGTACTAGATTTAGACTTACTAGAATGGATCCAAACTGATGATTTAGAGTATCCTCCATTATTTGATGAGTTGAAAGCTTCAAACATGAAGGGTTATGATGTTTCATTACTATTGGCCAACACTGGTGATAGAAAAGCTGCCAAATGTTTGAATGAAATTTTGAAGGTTGGTGTCATTGATTCGGAAACAGTTGGTTGTATTGCATCAAAAGTTGTTTTGTACCTTTCTTTGACTTTCATCCTTTCCGTTGTCTTTGCTAAATTTGCCATTGCCTGTTATTTCAAGTGGTTCATTTCACCACGCCAAGGTGCTGACGTTATTGGTAACAAAGAGATGAACGAAAGAGATATTGAAAGAGAAAAATGGGCTGAGAATCCTACTTCCTTAGCTAACATCAGTGGTGATAAACGTGCATCAAGATTTGACTTTTTGAAGTCCTCAAGAATGAGCATGAATCAACTTGACCAGTACAACAACTATACAATCCCTGCCTCTACTTTTGACAAAAGCGGTAACGAAATGACCACTATGTCATTGCAAAATGCTAAAAAGTTGAGTGAACCAAAGAATAAGTCACATTCTAGACACGTTTCTGTTGCTACTGCTCTAACTCCATTCGGTTCAAGAAATCCATCTATTTCCAATTTAGCTGGTATGCAAGAAGTTACAAGTTTGGATCCAGATATAATCCATCCAAAAGTTGTGCCTCAACCTCCTGCTGACTATATGCCTTTCGGTTACCCATTAGCTCATACGATGTGTCTGGTCACCTGTTATTCCGAAGACGAAGAAGGTTTAAGAACCACTCTAGATTCCATTGCCGTAACCGAGTATCCAAATTCACACAAGCTACTTGTGGTATTGTGTGATGGTTTAATCAAAGGGTCTGGTAATGACATGACCACTTCAGATATTGCCTTATCTATGATGGCTGATTTCAGTGTTGAACCAGAGGATGTTAAAGCTTACTCCTATGTTGCTGTTGCCCAGGGTACCAAGCGTCATAATATGGCCAAAGTTTACTCTGGTTTTTACAAGTATGATGACAATACCGTTGCCCCAGAAAAACAACAAAGAGTCCCAATGATTTGTATTGTCAAATGTGGTACGCCAAGTGAAGCTACCTCTGCCAAACCAGGTAACAGAGGTAAACGTGATTCTCAAATTATCTTGATGTCATTCTTACAAAGAATTACATTTGATGAAAGAATGTCTGAGCTTGAGTATGATATTTTGCTGAACATTTGGAGAGTTACCGGTTTGCTTGCTGATTTCTATGAAATGGTTGTTATGGTTGATGCTGATACAAAGGTTTTCCCAGACTCATTGAATCACATGGTTGGTTCTATGGTTAAAGACCCTGAAGTGATGGGTCTTTGTGGTGAAACCAAGATTTCAAACAAGCGCCAAAGTTGGGTCACTGCTATCCAAGTCTTTGAATATTTCATCTCACATCATCAAGCAAAAGCCTTTGAATCTGTCTTTGGTGGTGTCACTTGTTTACCAGGTTGTTTCTCTATGTACCGTATTAAGGCTCCAAAAAACAGTGATGGTTATTGGGTTCCAATCTTGGCCAATCCTGATATTGTTGAAAGATATTCTGATAACGTTGTTGACACTTTGCACAAGAAGAATTTGTTATTGTTAGGGGAAGATCGTTTCTTATCAACTTTGATGTTGAGAACTTTCCCAAAGAGAAAGCAAATCTTTGTCCCAAAGGCTGTTTGTAAGACGATTGTCCCAGATAAGTTCAAAGTTCTATTATCGCAAAGAAGACGTTGGATTAACTCCACAGTTCATAACTTGATGGAGTTGATTTTGGTTAAAGATTTGTGTGGTACTTTTTGTTTTTCTATGCAATTTGTTATTGGTATTGAATTGATTGGTACTTTGGTTTTACCTGCAGCCATCTCCTTCACTATCTACGTGATTATCTTCGCCATTGTTTCTCATCCTACACCTATTTTGTCTTTGGTCTTATTAGCAATTATCTTAGGTCTTCCTGGAGCTGTCATTGTTGTTACTGCTTCAAGTTGGTCTTATCTTATCTGGATGCTTATCTACATCTGTGCTTTGCCAATTTGGAATTTCGTTTTGCCTTCATATGCTTATTGGAAGTTTGATGATTTCAGTTGGGGTGAAACGAGAACAATTGTTGGTGTTGACAAAGGTCATGATGAAGCTGAAGGTGAATTTGACCATTCTAAGATCAAGATGAGAAGATGGAAAGAATTCGAAAGAGAGCGCCAAGTTTACAGAGATGCTATTGAAGTTCCTGAAATTGCTTGGGATCCATCCCAGCAACAAAAGAATGAGCCATATAACTATGTTGATATGGACAATTAGGATGGTGTAAGAATAGGGGAAGACGTTATTTAATGCATGATAAACATATATACCCTAATTTTTAAACAATGATTACAGATTCTTTGAATATAGAGCATAAAATCAGCTTGTAATCTTGTAGAATTCAGCAGTGATACCAGTCACAAGCTCTTGGGCATTCTTTAAACCTCCGATGTATTGATGATTGTCTAATATTAATGGAAAGATTGATAACAACGATCTATAAGTGTCCAAATGGTCCGGTTTCAAATTTTTCAAGAGTTTCAGCAAATCTTGTAACAACAAATTGAGTTCTTTCTGTTGAACAGTAGCAACGGGTAGATAATTTACCAGCTTTTTAGAGCCAGCAAATCTCTTGATGATCAAGATTGAACGGCACAATAAGAATGGAATTGCCAACTCAACAAGTCTCGAGTCTTCAACTTTCTCAATATCACAAATCTGGAATAGATCATCAATGCAACTTAATCTGAAATTTTGTTGGTTCAATAAGATTAGGGGCTCAGTGGAATAGATTTCAACATTCAAATTTAACAATTTGGTTGAAATTTCTGATTGTCCTGTGCTGTTGCGGAACAAGTATGTTTCTAGTTCATTGTTCTCATATAAGAAGGAAGACTGCCATAAGGTTTGAATGAATTCCTTCAAATGTTCAGATGATAGTGACGGTTGGTTCAAATTAGAGAGTAGCAGAACCTTCAATGTCTTGTATGTCTTGTAATTGACTTGTTCATCTCTATCATCATTCTGGGATGGCAATGTAATTTGGATGAATTGGATAATAGCTTTCCATAGTTGACCACTCTGTTCTTGAGTCTCATCTCCTTCACTTGCCTCAAGTAATGGAACAATACGTTCAATGATCTCGGTGGACAAAGCTAGACTTCTTTCCCATATTTTGACTTCTAGGATCTTCAATGCGTGAGCCTCGTCATCTTCGGGTGCTGACACGATTGATTCATACAAATTTTTCAAAATCTTTTGGATTGTACCAGCTTCAATGAGATGTTCTAATTCTTGAATCTCTCTTATTTTGGATCCTAACAGCTCGACTGATTGAACACTAGTGGCAATGAAACTTGGGATATCAGACTTCTTAGCCATCTGTAACTTCTTGACGATTCTCGATCTCGTTTGGAAAGGTAGTAATGCTAAGGATGATATATGTGATAGAACTAAGTCAGCATCTTTACCTGTCTTCAGTGACTTCAATGACTCCAGAACAGCTGCCTGGAGCTTCGTTGGCTTCTCAAAATCCTTTTGGAATCTTGGTAAGAATGGGAAGCGAATTGCATTGTTGAATATTGAGATTGACTGCTCGATCTGCGCTCTAGTAAGTTCGTAAAGCTTGTAAAGAGTGTTGAAGGCGGAAATCAACTCCACAATCTGGTTTTGGTAATTTTCAGAATCACTTGAAATATACCTAATCTGTTGTGAGGACCAGAAATTGAAGAAATGTTGAAAGATTTCATCTTCAGGGGTTTTGAACAAGTTAATGATTTGGTGGAAGGACTTGTATACAAGTGTAGAAATCTCAATAATCTCCAGCTTGACCAGCTTGTTGTAGAATTCGAGTAGTGAATTCCATTTTCTCAAATCTTTGGAATTGACAAAGAAGACAGCATAAAGATTAGAAATACCGTTCAAAATGATACTGATGCTTTCCTTAAACAACCTTGAGCCATCAATGTCTTGATCTGAAGGCTCCTCGAACTCTAAATTTAACAAATCTTTAACAGCAACATTGAATGTACGATCCCAATCCAAGTAAGAGCCATGTGAATCAGCAATTCTGAAAAACGTTTGAATAGCACCATTCCTGACCTCTAGCCTCTTATCATTCGAGATCTTCACTAAGCTGTTCAACAAGTAGAGCCACAATGAATGGATCAATTTACCTTCATCAGTTGTATCTGAAATCAAAGAGCCCACGTCATCAATATTTTCAACCGTGAAGTTGGTCTCGATACTGTTCTCACTTACAATTTGTCTTAGGTAGTCTGAGATTAACCAATAATAACTGACAGCAGAGAATGAAACGTTGAGTTCAACTTCCTGAAGGACAAAGTTTTGTAAGACGTCAATAATTTTCTTTAGCACTTTTAAAGGGATCGATTGCAGAAAGTCGTTCAGGATCAATTGTAGAATTTCAAATGATGACTTCAGTAGCTGCGAGTTGGACAAGTCTTCAAACTTAAAAGGAGAGTTGGTAATGTGTAAAATTGGCTCCCAAGAGTGGCTGAAAGATGTACCAAATCTGTCAAGCAGTTCATACAAAGTCTGGATTGTGTTGTGGATCATTTCAGACTCGGTCTTGTTGAATTGGTAATTTGAATTGGATGGTGATAATATATCATCGATCAACTTAGATAATGACTTGAATATCTTTGTCTCTAATTTTGATTTGGCATCATCACTGATTTCCGATTTGAACCCTTCCTTTGCCAAGTTCTTGATCAACAAGTTGAATGTTTGGCATCCAATGATTCTCAGTTCTGGTAAACAACTAGTGGAAATGACAACATCAGATAGAAATTCATTGATCGAGTCCCAAGATCCTGTCTCATCGTTATTTATAAATCTGAAGGCATTTATCACATTCAGCTCACTCAATTTGGTCAGGAAAAATTCCTTGTTAAATGGGCTGATACTGAATTCGTCTCCCACAATAGGCTCATGGATACTCAGATTCTCCGTGATGGCTCGTTTGGATAAACCAATCAAGTTTTTAGTCAATTCTAGGTATGCAGCTTCATTCAAGTTTTTTGTACTTTCATCGAACCTTACAATTGAGGTTTCTATTAATTTCAAGTCACTTAATTGTAGCTCAGGTTTTGGTGGTATCTCTTTGAATGATAAGAACTCCGAAGGGCCATTCAAGTAGTAATCAAACCATTGAAACGTTATCAAGATGAATTTCCAGCTTTCATCCAAAATTGGCCCCAGTGAGACCGTCAATGAAGCCAGAACTCTGAAGCAAATTACATGTCTTGAGTTGATGTCCCTTGGTGGGAATTTGATCTCTGAATTCTTTTCCTTCTTAGAGTTACTGATGGTGGCAATGGCAAACAATAACAGCAAAGAATCTCTTTGTTTGTTAAGACTTAAAATACCAGCAGCATGACATAGTTTTTGTAAGGACCTCACCAATGAATGAAATAGCTCATTACTCAGAGATGCATACAGGAATTCCGTTCCAATAGTAACCAGACTCTTTGTGTTCGAAACAATCAAATTTTGTAACAATTTGAACTCCTCAGAATTTTCATCCAAGAATGATTCATCCTTTTGAGATTTTTCAATGGTGTATTTGCCAATACCATCAGCAAAGGAATTGGAAATGGACAAGATCAAAAAAATGAAATATGTTGGTGGGATGGGTGGTGGTTCAAGTTTGTCTAAAAGATCCAAGTATGCAATTCTTAGTGATGAGTTCTGGTGTGTGATCGCCTGGTCCTGCCATGGTGGAATGACAATGTCCTGTATGTTCAAGAGCTTAGAGCACCAATTTTCATTCAAGATGTCTGAGCAAGCAGTCAAGAATTCGCCAATGACTTTCTTCTTATTCTTGTCATTATCATAAGTTTGAAAAATAAGCTCTATTAGTCCGAAATCTTTGAACAGGGATAGGAATATCTCCAAACTCAGTATCTTCTTCCAGCCTGGCAAGTTGGATTCGGAGGTAACCACATGGGTCAATAATGATAAAATAACCTCAGCTTCGATCTCAAGTACCGATAACTGTGTCTTTATAAGCAACAAGATAATTCTTGAGACTCTGACAACAATGTTAAAATCCTTGTGGTTTGAGAAGAACCTTAATAACAGCGGAGTTATTCTGGTTCTTAAAAGAAAGCCGAATTCAACATGTGTTTGGAATAGTTTGGTGTAGTTTGTAAGCACATTCTCCAAGAGTTCAAATCCAAATTGTTCAGAAACAGAGTTGAAAGTCAGGAATGTAGGTTTGTGATGCTCTATCAAAGAGCACAGGTCAGCAAACACTCTAAATGCATCATACGAGTTGGGAGACACCTCAACGATTTGCTCTTCATCAACGGTGATCTTGAATGGTTTCTCAGGATTTTTTTCCTCATTGACTTTGTCAAACAATGACAGTACTAGTTGCTGTTCAGTGGCAGATGCTGTGTTCACGACCATAGGTATCTTAGATGGCGCCTGTAGCATAGAGCATATTAACAATAACTTGGCCATCAACTCATTACTTATAAACTCTGAATAGGTCTGAAATAAAGTAGGTAATATCTGGAGCACACGTAGCTGAATATCAACCGCTAGATGTGTAGACTCGATGAAGGCTTCGATCAAAAGATCAATCTTGGAAATGGGTATGCATTTGAACTGGATCAACTTGTTAAGTGATTGAATGGCAATGGTACTGAATTTGGCATTTCTGGAAGAGCAGGACAGCAAGAAGGGTGTGATAAAGTCTGTGTTATGTGCAAGTTCTTTGAGGAAGTCTGTCTCCTGTGTTGTGTTTGGGTTGAATTTTTTCAAGACCGCCAATGACCTCTCTGACGCCTGTGTTCAATGTTAGTGCGTGTCAATTTCGGTATCCTAGAACAGGGCAGTACCTACGTTCTTGATATCAATGTTTCGCCTTTTGGACTCCGTCACAAGGATGGAAAGCTCCGTGGAAAGCTGTGCGACTGTTGACATGGCTCAGCTGGTGGCAAATCGGTGGAATTGACCAGTTTTATATTGTTTAAAAACAGGTTGGTTACTGTTTACATTTGAACTGTGTTATATTCCGGGTAATTCAAGTTCGCGTATTGTGTCACTTACCGTTGCCCGAGATCGATATTTCTCTTGATGACCAGCTATCAGAAATTGTTGGTTACTTTTGGTAACAATTGGAAAGAACCTAACCGCTTCATCTGGATCTAGTCCTCGGTATGCTACAATTGGCTCGATGTGGTGTGTATATGGACACTATATCAAGTTTTATATCCCACTCCTAAGGATTGAAACTCGGTGGAAGAACGAGTCTAGAGCTGTTTGGGTGTTATTTGGAGCTAACATTGTTCTCATTTATCGCTTATTGTAAGTGCCACAATGTACTGGAGGGGCAAAAAGACAGTAGTAGCATATCATGCGCCTTTGTGAGTAACCTTTGGACATACCGAGTCTAATAAGCGAAGGAGCAGCGTAGTTCAACTCTGACTTTATCGAATATTCTTTGGTATAATAGCCTGGCAGGGAGCATGGGTATCGTGTGGTTTGATTATAAGGCCATCAAAACTTTTTTTGGTGAGAACCCATTGTCAGTCTTCTTGTACCATATTATTTCGAGACCTCTTTGTTCATAACTTTCTACAGGAATGCTTGCCTCAAAAAGTGGGTCCCTTAACAGCCAAAACGCTGCTATTATCACTTTTCCAATTAGCTAGGGATGGTGAAAGAGTTGGTGTAGAAAGCAAATCAACTGAGAATGGTGATGAATTTGTACTGGCTAAAGATGGAATGGATGATAGTGATTGGGCAGATGACTTGGAGATGTTGACCAAATGATTCCTTAATTCTGAGTCGCTCTTGCTCTTTTGAAGAGGTGGGCTAGCTTTGTTGACTTCTTCAATACACCCTAATTCGAAGTATCTTTCTCTTAATCTGATCAGTCTCCAAGTATTCTTCGGGAATCTTCTGCATTCAGTTTGAACTGACATGTTCGTGTGTATAAATCAAGCCCTATTAAACGATTGTATGATTTAGACGTTTTGTGGAGCAGACAGTGGGGAGCTCATAATGTGGGGCCTCAAATCGTTTTATAACTTTCGAAAGAGCCCTTATACAGCCACAAGCGATGGTTGCATTGTTTTCAGTTCATAATTATTTAATAATTTTCCAACTTTTCAAATTGGATACAGATCTCGCCACATGCATATATTTGCATATAGGCGATCTTGAAGGAAGATTGATGAAGATCTCGTGTCGATCAGCGGGGGGTAGCGTCAAGCGTGGTAGATGTAAGAAAGACTAAGTGTTATTCGACGGTTTCGCAATCTGTCTAATTTCTATTAATATGGTTGCTTCTGAGATTGGGGTAGATGGTGTCTTAATTTCTGCTCAGAAGCGACTTTAGGTTTGGAAATCGAATAAAGTTTTCTCTGCTTTAAACAAAATCCAATTAAGTTAACGTATATTTCTGCAAGTTTCTGCAAACATTTTCAAAGAGCGTTGAAACCGTTTTCAATTGATTTTTCTCTGATTTCCTTTAACAAGTTAGCGGATCTGATTTATCCTAAGTGGAACCATTATTTTGCGAAGTGGATGAGGTGAGCAGAATGAGCAGGGCGATTTAAGGTATAACAAACAGGCTTCTAGTTAAATACTATTCTTTGCGCCCTCTTCCTCAACAGCATGACAGGATATATCTGCAGTACAATGCTAAGACATTGGGACCTGCTTTTCGTCATCTCTGGGTGCCTCTCCTTTCAATTCAGGTCGTGGGCTAAAGCCTCCAATTATCTTATAAAATACAAAGATCACATGTTGCAGCTTCGATTCAAAAAAAATTGTGGCCTGTCCACATGATTAATTGCCGATTTCAATATGATTTGAATAAAAAACCTGAAAAATTACCTATAACAGTGATCTTCAAGGGTTTGCCGCACGCGATCAGGAATGGGTGGCTCAAAATATTAACCGAAACGCCTGAAGTCGTTGATTGTCGATTTCTGAGTAGATTTATAGTGCTTCTTTGGCGTTTTACATCATTTTGCGCATCAAGCTGTGGGCTCTTTTCGTATGGCTAAGATCTCTTCCCACTGTTTTAATTGAATCTACTCCGCAAATTCTCCTAATTAAGTTTGGATTCTCTTTCAGAATAACTTAAACTAATCACAACCCAACCCTCATAACTGAATTTCGCATGCTCTTGAAAATGGGAATATTGCAACAAATTAAAGCTAGTTCAACCTGATCGATCTCTCTGAAACTCCAAACAGTTTTCCCTTATAATGAATTCCAATGCGACTAGTTCCTATTTCCTTTCTGCTGATGGACTTACGTATTCATTTCTGAAGTCTCCTTTTTCCTACTATACCCTTTTTTATTCGTCCATAATTCATGTAGGCTGTGACGTATTGTTAAATTCTACTCTTTGCGGCCCCGTTGCCGCCTTTTCTGCAGGTATATTCCCGATCATGTTAGATGCTTTCTGTACCTGCTACAAAACCTGTACGCCCACGCTAAATTAGTCAAGGAAGAGTGGAAAAGTGGAACTGAAGTCTGAGACGCTCTTATAAGCGCTCGCAAAAATGTACCCCTTTGGGGTTTTAACCACCTGCAGGTCCATGCTCGTAGTTTATGTTGAACTCAGGATTTTTGCCCACAAATCTCCCTCAACTCCTGATGCCATTCTCGCTTTGAGAATCTTTCAGTGCTATCTCCCGTTCTGTTACAAAAATTTTCCATTAGATCACTTCCATATGGGTATAGGGGGATTATGGTGATTGCGATATCCGAACGAGAGTGTAATGATTTTAAGCCGCAATCCTGTGTTAACTGCTGTAAGAGGACTATTAAGGTATTTCAGGATTTGATCTCGGAAGGTAATATTGATCACCAGAGAGATCCAAATCCTAAAGTTGACTGTGGTTTGTGAGTTTCAGTATATCTATTTCATTTCATATGTACATTGAATCTATTCGATTCATTGCTTAGCTGGGTCTTCACCACTAGCAAAAGTAGCAGCAACGATCAATGGGAACACCACAGTGGCATCAGCATAAAGCTTAGTCGAGTGAGCTTCTGCTTTGATTTTACCCCAAGAAACAGCCTCATCTGGTCTTGCACCTGCATCTGAGCCATCGAATTCTTGACCTGTGTTAATATACACAGCTTCGTCGGCACCATTTCTCATTAGACAGGCGTTACAGATATGATGCTTGATTAGACCACCACCTAGGATGATCATACCAGCATGAGAGGCAGCCATGGACATGGAGTTGATTTTACGAATATCAGCAACGATATCCAGTCTCAATTGTTGTGGGGATGATTTGAAAGTGTGGAAGAATAACATGTCACCA
The DNA here is from genome assembly GCA_030579075.1 of Taiozyma dajiaensis. NCBI lineage: Eukaryota > Fungi > Ascomycota > Saccharomycetes > Phaffomycetales > Wickerhamomycetaceae > Taiozyma > Taiozyma dajiaensis. The sequence continues at coordinate 30,716 of JAKUAB010000015.1, forward strand.
ATAGAACCATCAGTGATAGCTGGACAGAAGATTGGGATCTTGTTCTTATGGGCCCAGTAAAGCACAGAAGTTTCATCATTGATCTCTTTACCTAATCTGTCAATCAATTTGGAAGGGGTTAAGATAGCTGGAGAATCAGCATCTAGAGCCTCCGTGCCTAATTTAGCGGCGGCTTCAGTTTGTTCTTCTAATAAAGTGTCTAAGATTGGGACAATCCATTCCTCAAACTTACAGTAATTGTCATTTGGAACCAATAAGTTACCAATACGGTTCATACCTTCTTCACGTAATTTGGAGCCTTTTAAACTGAAATCACCCAAGTAAGTTGGAGCCAAACACTTGATCAAATCTTCTTCAATACCACCGGCACTAGCAACAATCGCACTGACATGTTTATGTTGGACTAAGTAGCGAAGAGTGTCTCTTAAACCCGAGGAAATCAGATTAGAAGTGTAACCTAAGAAAATAGTTGATTTTTGGTAACCTTCATCATCGAATTCACCTTTTTGCAAACTTTCCTCTAGGGTATCTTTGTGGACACCTCTCCATGATCTCATTTCATTGATAATCTCACATGCTTCACCTAACGAGGAGGCTTGGAACCCCATTGTTCTCATGGATTTAACAAGATCTGTAGCTCTCATGTTGACGCTTTCTGGTTTGGAGTAGTCGATACCTTTGACCTCTACAAAGTCTTCTGGGACTGGAACTGAAGCCTTCAGCACAGCATCTGAAAGAATATCAGGTAATTTAGAGTTTTCTTTGGACATTTTAAAGGAGATGGGAGGGTTTATGACTCTGTTGATGTCAGCTCATCTGTTTAATTTTTTTTTTTTTTTTTTTTTTCTTTTGCTCTGAACAGTTTTTCAAGATTTAATCGGAATTATCGATAAAGGCACTAAAATATTCCGACTCATTTCCGGGGTAAATCGTCTTATCATCACGTGTTTGTCTCTCGGAATAATATTTACTGAGGCTTGGCTTGGTTAAAGCCCTGTCACACAATGAACCGTTGGAATGAGCTGTGAATGATTGTTTACCATCGTTTCAGGGTGTTCCTGATGAAATTTCTGTAGTCTCAGTGTATGTCTTTTCTTATCCCTTCTCCACAGTTTTTCTCTTTATCAGTTAGTTAAACTCAGCCACGTCTTGCCGTTCGACGCAATCCACCTTACTCGACTTTCATTGGCCCAGCCATCCCGAAAGTCATCTCGAGTCGAGACCTTAAACTAAATCTCAACTTCTCCCCCCTTGAGTCTTGACCATACTTTACGGTATATAGGATATCGTAATAATCAGCAATGACCACCAGAGACGCTAAAGATGACTTCGCTAAGGCCGAGCAGGCCATGCGTCAGGCCTTTGACCTTTTCCAATTGGGTGCATCAATGTTAGGCAAACAGGAACAAGGCTCTAAAAAGACTAAAAGTAAAAGACAATCCAAGTCAAGAGTTACCACTTTTGACTCTGAAGAAGAAAGTGAATTCGAAGAAGACGCTGAAGAGTTTCAGATTGTTCAAGATGACGATTACTTTGTCAATTATTCAAAGGACTACATCGACTTCACTGCTCAAAATCCAACCACTTTCCACGTTGTTGAATACTTTGGTAAATTGTTAGAATCTAAAGGTTTCAAATACTTATCAGAGAAAGATGACTGGGAATTGACCGAAGGTTTGTACTATACTACTAGAAATAGCACTTCTCTAGGTGCCTTTGCCATTGGTAAAGATTGGAAACCGGAATATGGTGCTGGTATTATTGGTTCCCACATTGACTCCCTTGCCACTAAGTTGAAACCAGTGTCCACAAAGGCCAAAGTTGATGGTTACGAACTATTAGGTGTTGTCCCTTACTCTGGTGCTTTATCCCCGGTTTGGTTCGATAGAGATTTAGGTCTTGGTGGTAGAGTTCTTGTCAAGAAGCAAACTGCTTCAGGTACAAAATTTGTCTCAAAATTGATCAACTCATCTCCAAAGCCAATTGCTAGAGTCTCTACATTAGCTCCACATTTCGGTTCAATCGCTAACCCACCATACGATTTGGAAACCCAGGCTATCCCAGTCATTGGTTTCAACCCTGGTCCAGACTCCAAACCAACTGAATCTGAAAAGAAATCTGCCCTATTCGGTAAACACCCATTGGACTTGCTTCGTTACATTGCTGAATTGGCTGAAACTGAAGTGGAAAACTTGGTTACTATTGACTTGGACTTATTTGATGTTCAAAAGGGTACTATTGGTGGTTTGAAAGATGATTTCATTTACGCTCCAAGAATTGATGACAGAATCTGTTCATACGCCGCCATTAATGCTCTATTAGAATTCACCAAGAAACCAATCCCATCAAAATCCTTCTCACAAGTGCTTTTATATGACAATGAAGAAATTGGTTCTTTGACTAGACAAGGTGCTAAATCCACTTTGGTGAATTCAATCACTGAACGTGCCATTGCCTCATTTCAACCTGAAAAACCTGTTGAAACTCTGGCAAGAGTCTCCTTTGCCAACTCAATCATCCTTTCTGCCGATGTCACCCATTTGTTGAACCCAACGTATAAGAATGCCTACTTGGACAAGCATTTTGCCGTTCCAAATACCGGTATCACCATCGCTTTGGATCCAAATGGTCATATGGCCACTGATGCCGTTGGTTTGGCTTTATCTGAAGAATTGGCCAAGATTAACGGTGATACTTTACAATACTTCCATATCAAGAATGGTGAAAGATCAGGTGGTACCATTGGTCCTTCTATCTCAAGTGCCACTGGTGCTAGAACTATCGATTTAGGGATCCCACAATTGTCTATGCACAGTATTAGAGCGGCTACTGGTGTTAAAGATGTTGGTTTAGGTGTCAAGTTCTTCCGTGGTTTCTTCCAAAACTGGAGAAACACCTTGGATGGTTTTGGTGATTTATGATTAAAAAGTAGACTATATTTGTGTATCTTTAATATCAAGTCAATGATAGTGATTAAACAACCCCAAATTTAATATTATTACATATATTCTAACGAATTATCGAAATATGATTAAGGTGTAATTTTAATCAGTGAACAAACAGAACAAAGGTATAAATTTCATAAACATGGCATCCTTTCTCTATAAAGACCACAGGAAAAATCCAACTAATGTATTAAAAGTGGATAATAAATAAATCTATATTTTCTCATTTTTTTCCCCAACCAACCTATTCAACGGTAACAGATTTGGCCAAATTTCTTGGGAAATCAACATCAATTCCCCTGTTAACAGCTAGCCAATAAGAAATTAATTGTAGTGGAATAACATTCAATAACCCTTGTAGACAGTCAACAGTTTGTGGGACATCCAAACAAGCCAAGGCCTTACTCAAGTTGACACTTGAATCACCTTCGTTACGAATAATGATTGGACGACCAGATCTGGCAGTAACCTGTTCAATAGCACTCATAACCTTTGGGAATAAAGAATCTCTGGTAGCAAAAGCAATGATTGGTAATTGATCATCAACCAAGGCTAAAACACCATGTTTCAATTCACCTGCTAAAACACCTTCAGAGTGCATGTATGAAATTTCTTTGATTTTAAGGGCACCTTCCAAGGCAGTGGCATGTTGATAACCTCTACCTAACAATAGTAAAGACTTTTGAGAAGCCAATTCAGTGGTACATAGATCCTTGATACTGTCTTCTAAGGTTAAAACCTTCTTAATTTGTTCTGGAATCTTTTGTAAACCATCAATGATTTGCTTACGACGCTCAACCTTAGAAACACGGTCATCAGATAAAGATAGAGCAATCATAACTAAAGCAATATATTGTGAAGTGTAAGCTTTAGTGGAGGCAACACCGATTTCTGGACCAGCGTTGATATGGACACCACAATGAGTGGCTCTAGAGATGGATGAACCAACAGAGTTAACAACACCAACGGTTAAAGCATCTCTTTCTAAACAATATTGTAAAGCTAGCATAGAGTCAGCAGTTTCACCTGATTGAGAAACAAAGATACAGGTATCATCTCTGAAAACTGGGGATCTTCTGTCTAAGAAATCTGAGGCCAATTCAACACTAACTGGGATTTCGGTTAATTCTTCAAAGATGGATCTGGTAGCTAAACATGAATGGTAAGAAGTACCACAGGCAATCATAATGATTCTTCTACATCTTCTAATGGTAGTTAACCAGGATTTCAAACCACCAAGAGTGACTAAATGATTTTGAAAGTCAACACGACCTCTCATGGTGTTGAAAGTAGATTCTGGTTGTTCAAAGATTTCTTTAGCCATGAAATGTTTGTATGGACCTTTCATGATTTGGGCCAATTCAAGTTCAAGAGTTTGAATTGATCTGGTGGCTGAGATGTTATCATCTCTTCTAGCTCTATGAATGTGTAGTTCACCATCGTAAATGTGAGCAATATCATCATCTTCTAAAAACAAAACTTTCTTAGTGTGTTGAATCACAGAAGCTGGATCTGATGACAAGAAGAATTCAGCTGGTTGTGGAATACCGTCTTCTGATAGGAAGGCTCTTGATTGTGATTGTCTTAAAGTGGTTTCACCACGGGCAACAGGTAATAAACCTTCTGATTTGAATTCTCCAGTTTGCTTTTGAACGTTTAATTCATGAGATTCAACTTCTGGGAATTCAACATCAACGAAATCAACCTTCAATTTCTTTTCAGTTTTAACACCAACTAACAAAGGAGAACCTTTTCTGGTGGCAACAACTTCATTTGGATAGTGAGAAGATCTGACTAACAAACCGTATGAACCGTCCATTTCAAAGATAACTTGTTTCATCAATTCATTGAAATCTGGTTCGACACCATTCTTGATGTTGGTATCATAAATGTGTTTGAATAGTTTAGCAATACATTCAGTATCAGTATCAGATTCGAATTGAAATCCTTTCTTGGCCAATAAAGTCTTTAATTCTCTGAAATTAGTGATGATACCATTGTGAACAACGACAAATTCATTGTTAACATCAGATCTTTGAGGGTGACAATTAATTCTCTTTGGTTCACCATGGGTGGCCCATCTTGTATGAGCGATACCGACATGTGTGACAAAAGTGGCATCATCATTGAAACCTTGAGCATCGTATTCCTTCTTTAGAGCAGCAACTTTACCAGTTTCTCTAATGATGAAGGTTTCACCAGGTTTATCACCATCGATGGCAATACCAGCGGAATCATAACCTCTGTATTCAAGTCTTTGTAAACCTTCAATCAAGGTGTTGGCGATTTCGCCTCTAGATTTTTCAACCAAATAGTTGACATAACCGAAGATACCACACATTGAAGTCGTTCAAAGTTGGAAAAGTTATATTAAAGGGTTTTGTGTAGTTTCTATTAACACACACACACACACAATCGGATAGGTTGTTTTTTTTTTTTTTTCCTTTGCTGGTGGTACAAAGAAAAAAGGGAACTAACTTATAATGGAGAGGAAATAAACAACTTCAAGGAGCAAAAGAAGAAGTTGATTGGGAAGAAGTTAATTGGGTCTTTTGTGAAGTTGTGAATAAAAAAAGAAACAAGTAATAACAGATAAAACGGAAGATTAAATTTGTATTCGAAATCAAGAAGAAGAATTAGAAAAAGAAGTTTGATCAGTTCTTTTTTTAGAGATTTTTGGTTTTTTTTTTTTTTTTGGACTTTTTCCCTTCTTCTTCTTTATGAAATTTCTGCCTCTTAATGTTTTTGTTTATTTTTCATAATATTTTTGGCGAAAACAAATCTTTCCCGATCTGATGTGTCGTTTTTTTTTTGTTTAAAGTTTTTTGTAGTGAAGTTACAACTTACGTGGTGGGGGCTTTACCTATTTAGGATTTTTTGGCGAAATGCGCGTTTCATTAACCTTGCATTTTTCCTGAAATGGAATACGGCTGATTCAGCTGCAGGTAATTTGAAGATAATTTTGGTAATCAGCACACGCGTTTGGCGCAAATTGGCAAAAACGCTTTCACCAAATTTACCAAATTGATGGGGACCCAACTTTAAAAGATACCAAAAATAGCAACAATATATAATTTAAAAAGTTTATTATATATAATATGGGCGACGTGTCCTAATTCAAAGAATTTCATTACCAGCCAAAAAACCCTGAAGTACTAGTAATTTAATAATTTGAAAAAAAAAAAAAATAAAAAAAGAGAGGGACCTAATACAAAAATTGGCCTTCTCTATGGTCATCAGAAGATGGCTCAGCCGTTTTACCACTTGGGTGGGCCCTTTCAAAAACCGATTCTCTCTTTGTCTTGTATTTCTTCTTCTATCGCGATTTTATTTGTTCTTTTGCATTTTTTTTTCTTTTTTTCATTTGAAGCACCGAAAAACGTGTAATTAAGGTACCATTGTGCAGGTCAAGTCATAAATACAAACTGTACTGTAGTGATTATATAATATAAGGTTAACTTGCTGGCTATTTAAAAGCTTATTATCACTCACAAATAGTCACAATTGTGGATTTGACTTGGCCTCCTATATATTAAATGTTCTGGATAAACTCAAAGAATCTCTCATCATTATAACAGCGCATAATTCAAATTATTTTGCATTCAACTTGGAATTATATGATTTAGATCCCTGTATGGCGGGTATTTAAATTAAGTCTGCAGGCCATTAATTTCTATGAGGCGCTAGTGATTGAGTTCTCAAAATATCCTCTAGTATACATTGTTGAACTGTAGCAATTTCTCTGAACTTATAAATTGCAATGGCTCCTTCTTGCAGTCTGGCCAGCTATGTGGAAAAATATAGATCATAGATGACCCAGCGCGTTGGTTTCAGTTGCCGGCCAGCTAAATGATATTACTTGAATTTAAAAGTTCTTATGGGTTGAAAAACTTTGACTATTAATTCGCACAAAATCCATTACTTATCTGTAGACTCCATATTGACACTTACTGATCTCTTGTTTACTTTTACATATATAATCTTGTTATATATGAAATCAACGACAACTGTTGGCTCCATTGTTTTAGCTGTACTATATATATAAGTGTTAAAAAAAAACCACACCAGCTTAATATGTGCACAACGTCATTAATCCTTTAAAAAGTCTTTCCTTCTAGTAGGTGAATGACAATAAAAGTTCCCAAAAAGTGAGCTAAATCCTCAATGATAGAAAAGGTATGCTGTGGCTTTTGTTTTGAACCAAGGCAAATAGTGGTGGTGTATTTTTGAGGTTTCATCAAGGAAGCTTACCATAGTTAAGAAAACATTTTTGGTCAATCTTTCAGATTTTTGACATCAATAACATATACATTAATTTGTTGAATAATATATATATACTCTATCGCTACAAACTGGTATAAGTCACATCTTCTTCACATGATTATCAATTTTTAATGTTTTTAAGTATGTAGTTAGCACTTTGGAGTTGAAAAAAAAACTTCAATAAGATTTCGATTGATGATGATGATGATGGAGGAGCTCGCTCATATTGAGTACGCAATTAATCAAAAATTGTTGTTAACATTATTTGAAGAAGGCGGCAACTATTGCGATTGTTGTAGGATTGCAGATCTGTTAAGCGTAATGATTTGTATAGTCCCGATTATAATTATGTATCATGTTTGTTATTTGTTGTGTATTTTTGTACCAGTTGTTAGGGTTTTCACTACAACAAACATCCCATCCCACAGGTCTCAAATATAGGTATGCTCTAGAAGTGTGGATTGGTAAATATACCATAAAAGTAGAGTCTTGATCATATATTCACAGAGGTCAAGATCACCAAGGATCGAACTACGTGCAGACCGACCAGGTTATTCTAGTAAGAGCACCGATAACCTTCCTACTAATAGTATTCGTAAACACACAAGTAGGTCAATCGATCAAAGGAAGGGTCTGCTTTATAATCTATGGAAATTCCCACAGGATATAATGATACCACATCCCCCGTTGGCTATAACATGCATGTCTACCAATAGTAGCACAGATGTTAATTTACTAAGTCTTGCCTATTAATCTTCTCAGAAGTTTCTATAGAGTGTTGTTATTTATTTCTAAGTGATAGAGACTAAAGCAATCTTCTATGCTACAGATATTACCAATTCGCTTATATCAGAGACTTATCATTTGGTAAATACCGATATTTCTTCAAATAGAGGTCTATCTTCTATACTGGCGTGTTACATATTGCCGCGATTTTGCAAATTGATTTAACCGTGTATTTTTTATTTACCCGAGAGGATAAAAAGAGAGCTAATTGAAAGCAACAATATCAACACATGTTATTTTTTATAGATTCTCTCATTCTGATTGAAAGTTCAAGTCTACCGATGAATCCTCCCTTCTATGACCCTTTGATGACCCACTGTTTAATCATTGTTTAAAAAGTCGGAATTTATCTGACATCCGACCAAAATACCCCATAAACTTCAGTTTAAACAAAAACTGGAAACCTTCACTTAAGCACCATCGAAAGGCATAAAGAAAGCTCCAAAACCGTACGAAAAAAATGTCTACATCCTTATGGCGTACAATCAAGAATATTAGGCAATCTGGCCTTAAGCGTTACATCAAGCAGATGAATAGTATTGGTGATGCTAAAGCTGGTACATTAGTAGGGGTTGATGACTTTGGTAATGAATTCTACGAGACCAATGCACCAGAAGAAATCCATTTGCGTACCAGATGGGTCGAGTTCAAAGAGTCTAAGTTCGACGTCACTGAAGTTGAACCGGGTTGGCACTATTGGTTAGCATACGGTACTGACACACCACCTAACAAATTACCAGAAGACGAAAAGACTGTTAGAGCGTACCCTTTGCCTCCTGTTCACCAGGTTTCTCAGACTGGTACTCCTGGTGCATATGTTCCATACAACACTGCTAAGCCAAAGTTCACGAACTGGCAGCCTAAGGTTGCTGAAAGAGCTAACGCTTGAAACTTACACTTATTTATTACTATTTATTGCCAACTAGTTGCGCCTTATTTATTATTTATTGAAATACATGAATCTATATTTAAGAGGTCTAATTAAACTATTTTCTATCGATTGCATCAAGTTCTAATGTGACTTTATCACCATCAATAACCTTGATGTGGGTTAAATCCTTGACAACGTATGTAGCTCCACTTTTGTACAACAGCTCAGGATCGAAACTGCTAGCAATACCAATCACTAAGGCACCAGCATTTACACCTGCTTTGATACCGACAGGAGCATCTTCAAACACAATTTTCTTGACCTTGGAAGCATCAAGGCCTATTTTCTCACTTAATAATTCAGCACCTCTCAAGTAGCCCTGAGGATCCGGTTTACCCTTAGTGACCATTTCAGCAGTGATGAAGACCTCTGGTTTGATGGTATCTTTCAGAATGTTGTCGAACCAACCGAATGCTAGAGTTTGGTTCCCTGATGTCACGATGCACCACTTATCTTTGTTCAAATTGTTCAATAGTTGGATATTACCTGGAATACCTCTCACTAAATGACCATTCTTCCTAGCAATCATGCCGTCAAACTCCAGGGCGTACTTATTGTCTGTGTTATCTATGTTTGGGAAGAAACGGGCAAGAACTTCTGAGGTTCTAGTACCATGAGAGTATTCGAACAATGAATCCACGTTAACACCGTGCTCAGCGCACATTTCTGTCCAAATTCTTTCGACCGCTTCGGTGGTGTTGACCAGGGTACCGTCTAAATCAAACAGTAAGACGTCAGCTTCGACTTGGTGTAGGCCCATTGTTTGTGGTTCAGTGCTTGCTCAAATTTAGGTTTTGTCGGGTCTTGTTTGTTCTAGACAGAGTCTATTCAAATTAGTCTAGTTTTCCAAAAACTATTTTGGTGATGACGATCTCAAAATTGTTAATATCATAGGGGAACTAACTTTGTGACAAGATTATAGTGTAGATCCGCTATTTATACTGAAACTTTGTATTGTATTCAATCTGGTATAAGACTTGATCTACTCAAACTCCTGAAACACTATCAATCACGTCAAGAAGTAGCGAGACTCTCCTGGAGTTGACAACTTTAACAATATATGTCATGCCTAATACTTCTAAAACATGAATTATTATCTCGCTTGTAAAGCAACTCTGGGCCAAATCCGTTCTTAATGCCTATAACCACTGTATAGGACCTCGTGACGGCTTTTATTCCAACAGAGCATCCACGAACACTGTCTTTATTAATATAGTCTCTTGTAAGTGCCGAACTCTAATATACCTCCGTCGATATTATCTGGTTTAATATACTAGTGACTCTCTATCTTCCTCCAAAAGTCACAAAGCTCAGTTAAATTTTATACTACTTCAATTATACACCTTACAGTACCATAAAGTTAGACAACAACCTGATCTACATTTGCAGACATCTCAAGATTTGAATGATGGTTGAATCTCGGATATAAGCTGCCAAGTCCGGATTCTTTTCATATCAAAAAGTCTGTACTAAAAGTTAATGTTAGATAAGTTTCTTATATGTCCATTGTGTTTATGTTGGTCTATTTGAAAGTGGTAAGTATGGTACCTCTGCTGCTTTAAAAGAAAATCTTCTTCAAAGGCCAAAATTTGCAAAAAAAAAAAAAAAAAAATGGCGACAACTGCAGGATTCGAACCTGCGCGGGTAAACCCAAAAGATTTCTAATCTTTCGCCTTAACCACTCGGCCAAGTTGCCAATTATGAAAACGTTGGAGATAAATAAGGTTAATCACATGAGACTAGAAAGAGAAACAGAGTTATTGATGTTTTAACATAGGTCAAGAAGCCACGCGAAGACCAAATGAAAGTTGATACGAGAAACTGTCCTTTCTGATGGACTCTCTTTCAAGGTTTAGTAAAGATCGTGATGAGTTCGGAAAATTCGAAAAATTGCAGGTGAAATCAAAACAAGACGCTTTATCATCCTTCAATTTGACAAGTCAATTAAACAAAGGCTTCAAGACAATTGATCCTGGAAACGTTGATCTTGAGACAAGTAACTTACCTGATGAGCAGTCCCATATCCTGGAGAATCAAGGTAGGTCTCGGAATTTAGCTGGTGATGAGGTTTATTATGGTGATAATCACAGCACAGGCAAGTCAAGTATATTGATTGGACCAAGCATCACGTTGGGAGATCATCCCCCAGAGAGTGCTGATAGTGATAATTCAGTGGATTTAACCAATTTTACAGCCACACACCACATGTTGTTGGAAAATGATCACTCAGGTAACAGCCATTATTCGGCTGCCAGAATAGTCAATACCAACTTGAATAATTGCATTCCAATGATGCTTAGAAATGCTCATAAGAGAACAGAGAGTGTGGTGGTAACATTTTTGGAAGGTGATTGTCACCCAGATCTTCTGATATCACTTGGTGTCAAACTTCCAACAATGCCTGTTGAAAACCACTTAGACCGCTTAGAGCACTACATTCCAGAATATGATAAGAAGAACAAAATGATTCTCAAGATCTTGATTAGCCTTCGGGTATTAACAGATCGTTCTGAATCAGTGAAAGAGAACCCTAAAACAATTGACAGGCTCGAGAAAGAGGTCTTGAATTTATTGAAAATCAAAGCCTCCATTGATGGGGAGGAAGAGAACTCTAATGTTCAAAGGTTTCCAAAACTAATATCTCATGGATATCTTAATCAAGTGAGTGTTCCAATTCCAGGGCTTCAAAATGCACTACCGGAGAGCCTATCCATGTTAAGTGGGCCTTTCATCCTTATGCAAGAACCTCCTTATGAAGGTATCAAGTTTCCATTAAACGCTGATATCATTCGAGTTCTCACCGTGGCACAAAAGAAGGAGATCATTGAAATATTTTCGAATTTACTTAACGATATTCATCTTGTTTATAGAATTTTTTTGGAGGATAGTATCCTGGTTGTTTATGATACTTCTGACTTGTCTGCGTTGAGCATCTCAGGTTTCAGCTGCTACGAAGATATCAAAGAGGATTTTGATGTTTCCAGAATACGTGGCTTTCAATTAATTGACTTTGAGTGTAGCTATCCTATATCTGATCCAGATAGTGAAGATTCAGTATTGTTGATTAAGCGTGAGATGAATGGGCTTTATAGGTTCTTGAATTACACTCCCGAATGAGATCATTATATAGCTGCTTTCTTTATGAGATTTAGTATTTATAATGATGTACAAGTAGCTAATTAATATGAGTAAAAGGCGATGGAAATTATTATATATTAATATTCAATAACAAGAGTTCGAATTAAGCAATTAACTGCTAATGCATCCCATTATCTTGAAAAATCAAATCAAGGTGTCATGATATTGACAAGGCTGTTATATAAACATATATAATGAGAAAACAAGTACAAAAGCTAAATAATTACATTAATGACCAGCTTAATTCTCTTAAGAACTCCACATGTTCGTTGATGGCTTTGACGACGTAATTGATCTCTTCCTCAGCGGTGAATCTCCCAATCCCGAATCTTCTAGAAGAATGCAAAAGGAAATCATCATACCCCTAGGGCATGTAGCACATATGTTGGTTCAGCTAATGAAGCAGAGGTACGGTATGAAGCGGAATTTCGTTGGAGATGAATTTCGCCTCTAATTTATTCCAGGTCGTACGGTATGCATATGTGCATATTGGACGACAATATGGTTATCATGAGGCAACAAATAGGTCTGCGCACCCTTCGTCCATAGGTATCCCACGAAGTCGAACCACTTATTCTCAGTCTCATTCAACTGATCAACAGACCAGTATGGATATGAAGCAAAGTTCAATTCAAGTTCAAGCTACAACAAACTGAATGTTTCTACTAAACCATCTAAGAATACCATCAACTCAGAAAACTTTTCATTAAACTAACAAAACAAAACAAAATCGTCTATATTAATACTATCATTATTGTGAAACCTTCTTCTTCAATCTAAATTTTGAGAATTTGGAAGTCCAACCAGTATGATTAATTTCCACTGGAGGTTTTGGATCATATGCATTCAAATCAGGTGCAATACCACAAGGTCCCTTCATATATTTTGAAGCATGCTTATGGTGTTGTCCGGATTCTATGTTTTCGGATGATGTTGAGGATTTTTCAATGGAGGCAGCAGGAGAAGGTGAGGGGGAGCCACTGTTAGCCTTGAAATGGTATTTGTTGAGCAAATTAGAGATGGTGGTGATTGGAGTTGTTGACCTGGTTTTTGGGTATTCATTTGATATTATCGAACGAGTACTGCCATCGTCATGAGAAAGATTACTTATGATTGGAATGGATCTTAGTTGTGGCTGTGGTTGTACAACTCCTGCTGTTGGTTGTGGTGAAGGTTGTATTGGTGAAGTGTGTGATTTGGATTCTTTAGCTATCAGTTTAGATTGTTCTTCTGTGATGGCTTTCTCTTGTTTAGATAAATACTTGTAGTAAATGTTCTCTCTAAGCAATTGCAACACAGCATTCTTGGCTGGTAGTAAAGTCAATGGGGAATGGTATAAGATTTGTGCATCATCATATTCAGTAATCAAATCAGAATAAACATCACTCGGAAGGTTGATTTCGAATGGCGAGTTGGTCACGACGTAGTTTTGCATAATATAGTTGAATTTTTCACTCAATTCTTCCTTCAATTGTTCTCTGACTTCTAATTGTTTCACAGATTCATTATATTCATTATTTTCCAAATCGCCTAAATCATGATTATGCACATCATCCTTGCAAGAACAATCACGGTCTCTATTGTCACAATAGGAAGACTTGAAAAGATTATTCCAAATCTCCTTGTTGCTGACTGAAGATTTTCTAGAGCTCTTGGAGTTCTTGCGTGAGTGTGGAGCCTTTGAATCATCTGAAAGGATATCATTAGTTTCTAGGGGACATTTTTCATCAACAAATGAGAGCGTATCAAAGTCAACTTGTGATTTAATAACAGTTGGGATTGAAAGATCAGGGATGAAATTATGAGTATCCTTATTGCCTCCGGTATTTATGTCTGAATCTAATGGATTGGTTTTGTCTTCAGAGTTTAAATTAACTAATGGTGGATGCGGCAGTATTGATTTTATAGTTTTATGGATATTTTCATCTTCAGGTAGTTCCACAATGGATGGATGTCTTTTAAAACTTGAAGAATTGGTGAACAATGTAGCAACAGAATGTTTTCTAGATTTATCAAGGGATTCATCTTTACATTTCAAGATGGATGATTGTCTCTTGAAGATTGTATTCCAAATCTTCTCGTAGTGGAAAATTTCAATTAGGAATTTCAAATTCTCTTGACAATGGGATTCCAATATGAAGTCTTTGAATGTCTCATAATTGATGTATTTCTCCTCTAATTTTGGTTCAATGTCAATGTCCAAGGGTTTCTGTACTGTGGATGATGCTGTAGATGAAGGCTGAATAACATTTGAATAGTAATCTTCACAACATTGGTTCACCAGTACCTCTAATGACGGTGCATTCTTTTTGAAGTGCATGTTGTTTTGTATGATTGTGTTGATGACCGTAGAAGAGCTATGGTTGGGGTTTGGGTATCAAAACAGGGACTTCACTTGACTGGAGTTCGTTTTCCAAGGATCCAAGGATGTTGTGGATTGATTTTTTTTTTACAAGAAGAGATGAACCTTTCTGCTTTGCATATAATAACAGAACAGTTTGGTGTCAACTCAGACAGATGATATTGTTTGCTTTTGATATCTTCTTGAGATGACTCGGTCACGACGGACTGTCTCTTGTGTGTGTGTTGAGAAAAGGGGTGGTAGCCTTGTATGTTTTAGGCAGATGCAGCAAAATGAGTGTATAGACAAAGTAAAGAGTTGTCTTTGTCTAGTAAAGTTATTTAAAAAAATTAGGGAAACAGAACCAACTTTTGTTTAAATGGAGCACTTTTAGAACATTTTAGATGTAAAAAGAAACTTTATGTAATTTGCTTTTTTTTTCCAGGCCACCGATCTCCAGATTTTTTTCTCTTCGAAAGAAGCCGCGAAAACTTCTAAAAGAGGCTAAACATCCGTTCCATGCATAGGAAAAAGAAACTACGTCACTTGTTGCTCATGCTTCGATGTGAGTATATGTACTCAACTGCGAGAGCGGCACTTCAAGGACCAAAGTGGACAATATTTACTATTTACGAAGGAAATAATCAATGTCAAATTATTCTGCCAAGGTTCTACAGTCTAACTGTCTCACTAAAATCAATGGTTTAAACACACATTTTCCAAGAAGATTGATTTTTTTAGGAAAAAGAATAGACGAGTTAAAACCTTTTAAACTGATTTTTTGTAAAGTAACTTTTAGGTTTGTTAACCTTAACGATCCGTGTAACCATCACAACGGTACTTGGTCATATTTGGACGAAAAAATCACATGAGTTCAATCCCTTCTCAAAGATCTACATAGGCATTAATCTAGAGTGGAATATATTGCCGCTTTCCGAAGTATACAAGGTCTGTTTCACCAAGCAAACTTGGCAGCAATTGATTTTGGATATTTTCTAACATAGGCCTTTCTCAATTCATCATAGCACAAGATCAAACAACCAAAAGCCATAGCAATGAAGAAATACTTCACAGGAACAGAAGAGGTACCCAAATTATCCTGAAACCATTTGATATAGTTAAAGAAAAAAGTGACACTTAAGGCAAATGCAATAGCGATAAACATGGCATAATTGGATGTTTCCTTGTCAAAGATTGGCTTGTGTTGAAAGACACTCAAGTATCTAGTTCTCACTGCCATCAAGTTGAAAAATTGCATGATGACCAATGTGATGAAATAAATAGATGAAGCCTTATTGTTCAAATGTGAGATCTTTTCAGCACTGTATTCAGCAGGGAATATACCATATGATAAGGACAACACGTTGAATGGGATTCCATGTTCTTTGAAGAAAGTTAAAGCCATCATACAAGCAACAAAAGTAAAATAAGTACCAAAGAACAAATATGAATGTAAAATCAAGTTTATATCAGCTAGTCTGGCACCTGTGATACTTCTTGGTGGTTTCTCTAATAAGTTTTTCTCTGGAGCTTCATAAGCCAAAGTGATAGCACCAGCACAATCGGTCAAACATGAAATGATAATCATACAGAATGATGATAACAATTGTGGGAAACCAAAGATGATATTTAACAAGATCGCCCATAGTTCTGCATAACAACCAGCGGGCAGCAGATAAGCAATGGTTTTCTTTAAATTTTCAAACACCAAACGACCAAATTTCAAAGCCATGACCATTGATGAGAATGATTCTAACAATATCAGATCAGAAGCCTCTTTAGCAATATCAGAACCTTCAGCCATTGCGATACCAATATCAGCTTGTCTTAAAGAAGGAGCATCGTTTACACCATCACCAGTCATACCGACAATGTGGCCTCTCTTTTGAAATTCTTCCACGATACGTAATTTTTGTTCAGGCGTGGTTCTTGAAAATACAATTTCACCATAATCAACCAATTGTTCCCATTGGTTATCGTTCAAATGATCCAATTTATCACCAGTGATAGAAATAGCACCTGTTTTAGTGAAATCACGTTGCGATAATGGGATGACTGCCTCTGGGATTGGATAATTTGCATCCAAATCGTCCACTTTCAAAATGTTTTCATATGTGACAGATTCAGATAAGATACCACATTTCTTTGCAATGGCGATAGCTGTAAGTTCAAAATCACCAGTGACCATTGAAATCTTAATCCCTGCTCTTTTCAATGTTGAAACAACGTCAAAGATATCATCCTTTGGAGGATCTGTGATCCCGACAAGACCGTTCAACACTAAACCCTTTGTGGAAAAATACATCAATTTGTCAAATGCTAATCTGGATTTGAAATCAACATCAGCGTATTCAGATTTTGGAATGGCCTTAGAGGCTAACAATACAACTCTTTGACCGTTCATTGCCCATTTCTGTTGGGTGGCTTGGATCTTTAACAACACTTCCTCTGTTAGATCTTTAATGTCACCATCAGCATCTTGGTAGAAATCACATCTTGGTAAAAGAATATCTGGAGCACCTTTGATCATGTAGTTGTAAGCAGGGGATTGTATGTCAACACTCTCAAATAGTCTAACCATGAACTTGTTCTTTGAATTGAATGAAACTTCACCACGTTGGGTCCATTGGTAATTAAAGTCGGTTTCATCAATGGATTCACCAAATCTTAAAATAGCTTGGTCTGTAGCATTACCATTGATCAGTCTTTCATTGATAGGTTTGTTCATAGTAGTTGGATTGAAAGTAGCAGCGTTACAAAGCTTGGAGATTAACACCATCTGTTTAAGACCATCATTTAGCACCACAGGTTTTGAATCATCAATCTCCTCATCACCAACGCTATAACTTGTGACAAACATCTTGTTCTTGGTTAAGGTTCCTGTTTTATCTGAACAAATGACACTTGTAGAACCTAACGTCTCCACAACAGATAAGGACTTACATAAGATCTTGTGCTTTCTCATAACACCAGCGGTGATGATCAAACAGGTTGTAAGGGCAATTGGTAAACCTTCAGGGATGAAAGCAACCAAGACAGCAACTAAGTCAACAATTAAGACTTCAACAGGGATCCAATCTGGATAACTTTTTCTTAACCAGGCACCCCATAAGATACAAACCAAAATCACCATGAACAAAGCAATGGAAACAACCAAGAACACAAATCTTAAAATCTCCTTTTGTAATGGAGATAATGAATTCTTAGGTTCTGATGATAGTTTGGCAATTTGACCAAAGACAGTTTCATCACCAGTGGACACAACGACAGCATAACCGGAACCTCCAACGCAGAAAGTACCTTGTAAACCTAAACAAGCAGATTCCAAGTAATTGGAACCAGGTTCATCGGGTTCAATTGTGGCGTAAACAGGTTTCGATTCACCAGTTAAGATGGATCTATCAAAGGCAAAATCATTTCCTTGTAAAGAAACAAATCTAACGTCAGTTGGTAATCTATCACCATTGGAAATGAAGATCAAATCACCAGGGACCAAATTTTTCGCATGTTCAGAGATCTTTAAACCATCACGAATAACATTAACATCATCAGGTAACATACCATTGATGGAACTCATGACTCTTGAAGAGCTAAAATCTTGCCAAAAGTTGAAACCTGCTTGTAAGAAGAAGACGATGAATAAGACAACACCAAGGATCAAGTTAGCGATAGCAGGGTTTGGGTTACCCAATGGTTTCCAAGCAATACAGCAAAGAATACCACCAACCATCAACAATGCACCAAAGCCACCAAAGAAATAAATAAACACTTTCTTAGGCCAGTTTGAACGTGGTTTGGAATGGACATTAGCACCGTATTTCTTCAAATTGTGGTTAAATTGTTCAGTAGTTAAACCTTTGGTCAAATCACTTGATAAAGAACCAGCAATTTCATCAAGAGTCTTAACATGCCACGTCTTGTGTTTTAAAGATTCAGCCTTTGAATCAATCTTTTTGTTGCTATCAATGATAGAAGTACCATCAATCTTATAAGAAACGGTTTTAAAGATAGGAGGTAGAGCAACAGAAGGTTCAATTTGTCTTTTAGAAAGGGAGGTTTCAATGGATGAAAGGCTCAATCTTTTAGATAAGGAAGGGCGATGATGATGACGATGAGTTTTAGAAGGATCAACAAAACGGATGGTATTCTGAGGAGCAGCGGCTTCAACATCCACCTCAAATGAGGTAGAGGAATCCCATTTGGACAATTCTTCTTCCTTGGACATGGTATAAGCAGTGATTTAAAACACACAATAACCAGCAAATAACCAGCGCCTAACCCGTGACAATGAGTTATAAACATACAACATTTAGAACACAAACCCAATTATCCCAACCGCCTTTTATACCTCCCCTCAAAGGAAAGTTTCATCAACCAACGCGGCATCCACTTTAAACAACGAATCTGTTTTAAACCATGAAATTACCCATCAACATAACACATCCTTGAGTAATTATAAGTCTGAATTCCCCAAATCGGTGGCGTTCTTTAAAATACGCATAGACAAAACATTTTTACGCGCGGAGAAAAACAAAAAAAAAAAAACACTCACACAAAGATTTAATTAATGCGCATGAAAAGAATTTTTTTCATATAGTGAGAAATTAATTAAACAGCGGCAAAAAAAAAAGAATTATGACGTAGTTTTTTTTTTTAATGGAAATATGGGAGCATTGGGAGGCTTGTTTAATTGACCAATGACATGTGAATATAATTGGTTGTAAATGGGCTTTAATTGGAGGGGGAGAGGGGGAAATTAATAGTCCCAGGAGGCAGAAGACATGTGGCAAAGGTTTTCTCCAGTCCAATCAATTTAAAACAGTCTGGTTGACCCAGTAACGAGTATTCGCGGGCTTGGCTCTATAGTATAAGAGAGAGTAAGTACTAAGTAAATATACGAGAAGGAGGCTGGGGAAACAAAAGAGAATGTATTATGTTCTGTGTTCTGTATTCTACTGGTACTTATGGGGGGAGAAGAAATGGAAATAGCTATTACCTGTTGACGTCCCTACACAGAGAGAGGGAGGCTTTTGAATTCTCCTTTCTTTGTTGTATTAAGAATTATTCCGTTTATCGGATTTCTGATGACTCTCTCACTTCTCTAACTTTTTTATAGGAGAGTACTGCTGGCCCCTGGGGCTTTAGACCTCTGATTTGTATACCACCTCTCCATCTTGAGTATATCACATGATGTTGAATAGACAGCTGGATGATGTCAACATAGGACCAAGTAAAAAAAAAATAAAAAAAAAAAGAAGATTGCAGCACCTGAGTTTCGCGTATGGTCTCCCACTACACTACTCGGTCAGGCTCTTAGCAGCTTAACTACAGTTGATCGGACGGGAAACGGTGCTTTCTGCAAGATATGGCCGCAACCGATATGGTAACTGAGCCTTTGGCTCATACCCTGATTATCAAAAGCGATTTGATGAAGAGTCAAATCTAAGTACTGAAAAAGAAGTTTTTATTTTGATATACATATTTCCTAGCTAACCCTACGAATAGCTTCTGCCACTGTTAAAGTAGCAACCATTTCACCTTCATCTTCGCCTCTTGTAGGCAACTCTGGTATGTTTATAACACTTCTAATAGGAGTGGTTCTTAGAGGAATCTCTTTAACTCTTTTGTTATTGGTGATACTCATGAAATTGTAACTAGAATCAGAATCTTTTAGGAACTGAAGTTTTTGTTTGATCTTTTCAGCGATTGAATCAGATTCACATTTTGTTAGTGAACTTCGTTTCAAATGTGTTATCACTGAATTTTTGAGCTTATGGTTGGATAATTGAAATGTTGAAGTTCTTGGAAGGATTCTTGATTCAATCAACAATATATGAAGGCTCTCAAGGTTTAAAGACAATAAATTAGGTTGTTCTTCTTGTTTAATAGATTTATCAACTTTACTTCGTTCGAAAAGTAATTGTCTTTCCTCTAACATTGATTTTTCGTAACAAAGATAGGAAATTTTTCCATCAGTTGCAATAGTAGTAGTTTTTTTGAGATGAAGTTGAAGTTTTTGAAGGTTACTAGCTTGAGTAGCGATATCTGGTATATCATTCATGATATCCATAAGTTTTGTTGCTGTAAAATCGGAGAATTTACCAGGTATACGTAAGGATCTAATATTTGGATTCTTAGAATCTCTAGCCTCTCTGTTTAATTTCTTTAATATTCTTGTTTTAACCGTTCTTAATAATGCGTTATCTAATAGAAATATCAATAATGTATCTGCAAAAGGGTGATCATCAAAGATATTAAGTTCTTCTCCAAGACCCAATGTTGTCACTAAAGTCTTGAACAAAAAGTCACATTTCTCTTTAATTAAACTTAAAACTTGAAGAACCAATTGACCAGGGATACATTCAAAAATTGAATTGCAATAAAATGGGAATGTAAAATTCTGAGATAACATGATAGTAATTTCAGTGATAAAATTAAGAATCAAAAGTACATTTTCTTGAGCAATTGGGCCGGCTTTCTCAGCATCAATTCCTAAACAATGAAGTATACCAGCAGGAGATGGAGGATCAGTGATTTTAAATGTCATGATTTCAGGTTTTATTGTACAGCTTGTCTTCCATTGAGTTCCTGATCCTTTATACAATTTGGAGATTTCATGATCTGGGTCTAAAGGTGTAAGAACTGATGGGTATGGCCATGGTTTTCCTGACATTGACTGATCTGGTAATGGATTGGTTAGAGATCTTGTCTTGGTCTTATGTCTTGGACTGATCATATCAACAATAATAGCTGGTATTGTAGAGCTAGCAGCTTTCTTTTAATTATTAAGTCTCGTTTTTTTTTCAACATACAATCTGACGCGTTAATATATTGTTTTTGGACGCGTGAATATCATAGAGAATTCCACTTTCCGTGGTACAATATACTTCCAAAGGCATTTTTATTCAAATTTTTGAATTTTAAAAAATTGTGGATTGATCAATTTGGAAATAAAACTGAAGAAAGAGGAGCTGCTTATAATATATGGTGTAATTATAATATTATTATAATTATTAATATTATAATTATTATTATTAATATATATTAATTCATGATGATTAAGCTGAATATTACTAATTAATGAAGTATTTAATCATTAAGATTTAAAATAGATAATTCAATGTCTTTGTCTTTGAAAGGATCAAAAATGATTTGGTTCTTTAATTAATTAATCTAAAGATATAAAGAATTATGAAACCTTCATACACTATTATATATTATGGGCTATAGACTCATCGAGTATCACATATATATATATATTATATAAAGTCCTTTTGACAGATTTACTGATCAATTAGGAAATCTCCGAGTTTGGACTTGAAATCAATTCTATGCAAAATTGCGCAAATATGACCAAATCAGGATAAAATTTCTGATTTTCGCAAATGTTTCTCCCCTTTTTTCCTTTTTTTTTTTTTTTTTGCCATTTTAGGAATTTGAAGAGATTTTGGCTGCATTGAATCAATTTATCCTTTGAATTAATATTAAATTACTAAACAACAGTGGCGTTATCACTATATTCTATCATTACTATTACTATTACTATTACTATTACTATTACTACTATTAATACTACAATTCGGTTATTTCCTTATTTGGCTATTATTATAAGTTATCACAAATCAATTTCCTCATTTGGTTATTATAATTAATTACGAATAAGTTTTTAATAATTTTGATCTTATCAAAATCAAAATTCCCCAAAAAGATTTTTTTTTTTTTTCTTTCTTTCTTTTAAATTAAAAAAGTAAATAAATTGTTAGAACGGATCTGTTACAACTTTGATACATTTTTCTTAATTCTTTTATATTCTTTCTTTATAAATTAAAGATTTAAAAGAGATAAAGTTGATCTTTTTATAAATTCAATCCATTTCCAACTTTTAATCATCAAAGTCATCGTCAAGTCATCATATATTCATCCATTTGATTCAATCTCATTCATTCACAGATTTATTGTATCAACTCATCATAAACCATACTCCTTCTGCAAACAGACCAACATCAATAGCTATCAAAGTTCACATACAAATCACACACAAATCAATCCTTAAATGATCCGAAAAACTTGTTTAAAGAGTGATCTTGAAGTTTTAGAAGAATCATTAGAGATATTTGATCCATCTAATGAAGAAGAAGAAGAAGAAGAAGAAGAAGAAGAAATACACATTCTTGAACCATTATCAATGCCAATATCATTACAACCTGATTTTACTACTACTAGTACTACAACAACAACAACAACAACAATAACAACAACAACACAAGTAGTATCATCATCATCATCATCATCATCAAATACAAGTCAAGATGATATAATTGAACAATATGATAATTCAGAGATAAAAGGTTTATTGCCACCACTTCCCACAACTTCCACTAAGAATGAAAATGATTTAGAATCTCTTAAAAATCAATTAACGCCCATAAGGCAACAACAACAACAACAACAACATAATAGAGGTCCAAGTTTCCATAAGACTTTATTTAATCCTTCAACATCTCATCAAAGTTTATCAAGTTTAAATACTCCTAATCAAATTGAAACTGCATTATCTAATATCAATACCACTTCACAATCATTATCTTCAATATCTCAAACACCATCATTACCATCATCAATTAATGCCGTTCAGTCTCCAAAAAGATCAAAACTTGATGAAGATAATCATAATAATAATAACAATAATAACAAAGAAGATCTTTTAACTTATTCACCTGCAATTGCTAATGATAATTTTGAAATTAGTTTAGATATTCCAATTAATTCAATTAATACACCACGTACAATTGAAGAAAAAATTCATCTTTATGAAAATGTTCAAAGAAAGGAAATGATTGAATTTGATAAAACTTTACAAAATTTTAAAAAAAGTGGTTGGATGACTGAAAAGGAATTAAAACAATTGGAATTATCAAAAGTGGAAAATTTTAATAAATGGGAAACAAAGATTAAAGATTTGAAATTAAGAAAAAGGGCAGCAACAGTAACATCAACAACATCTCCATATCAAAGTAATAATACAACTCCTGGAACTCCATCTTCTTTCATATCAGATGATTATTTTAGACAACCAAAACAATCAGCAGCACCACCACCACCACCACCTTCAACTCCACCATTAAATCAAAAATCTAATGGGTTTTATGGTTCAACATCATTACAAAAATTAGAACAAAAGTTTAATTCAATGGAGATGAAGAATAGATTTTGATATAGACACCCCCCTTTTCCCTTTCCTCTTTTATAGAGGACTCTTAAATTTTTAATGAATAGGCATAGGACAATTATATTGGGTTCCAAGTGTAGTTATTATTGATGGTTATATACAGGTATTGGATGCATCAAACGAAGAAAATCTCTTCTCATTCCTTTGACTTTTTCTTCTTCTTACAATATAATGCACTCAATAGAGCAGATTTTGAGTACCATCTTTAACATTCAGCTCAAAATAACACTGATCTATCATAGAGAGGAAGGACAAAAACTACCAAAAGAATACAAGTAAATTACAATTCTCTAAGTCAACACATCTCTTTTAATTATCAATACAAAACTGTTCCAATTTATCATAATTTTGCCATAAAAACACACTTTAGCCATAACGGTAACTGTAGTGACAATCATTTATATGCGTGGTGGATGGACCTTATCAAAAAAAAAACAAAATATAAAGAAGGAAAAAAACAAACAGAAAACAGCAAAAGCAAAAAAGAAAAAAACTTCTCAAAACCAGCCATTTATCAAACATAAAAATTGTGGCAAAAGTTGTTTTTACATTAATTGACTCAATTCATGAGAAGAGAAGTTGTTTGATATGAAGAAGATATTGATTGTTTTGGCTTTTTTAAAAGTTGGGAATAATAACTATTTAATGGAATATCAGAAGAGTGAATAAGCCTATATAACTATCTACTATCTACTAATTCACTATCAATATGAGTGATTATCAAGACAATACAATATCTTTACCAAAACATATCTTGGAAAAATTAACACCAATAAAACAGAACCCCGCCAAACCTGCTCCTGAAAGAAGGAAACCAACAACTCCAAAGAAGAGAACAATTCCTGCTTCTCAAATTCTTGATAAAGTATCAAGATTTAGAAAAGATCATCAAGATTTAACAATAAGAAGGAAACTTGAGATTTTAAAAGATTTAGAAAATGCTGAAAGAAAGAGAAAAGAAAGATTAACTCAAATTAGTGAACGTGCTAGAAAATTTAATGAGAATGATAAGATTTGGGTAAAGTTTAAAGTAAAGGCAAATGTTCCTAAAGATGATGATCTTAAATGTCCAAAATATTCAAAGATTCCAAAACCTTTGATACAAATTAGTGATTCTTTAGTTATTGAAGAACAACAAACAACTTCTTCCTCCTTCAATATCATTTCTAATCACATCACCAAGTTTTTACGCAAAAGACGATGCTTAAACATTCCCTTCTTAAACAAGAGCATTGAAGAGACTTTATACAGATTAACATACGATGAAGTCTTTGATGTAATCACATCTCCTTTATTTTCTATAAAGGTTAGATCTGGATTGTTATTGTTAAGGGCTCCAGGGAATTACAATAGTGTTGAATATCCAATTGAAAATATCATCAAGTCTGCCTTTTTATATTTATCATCTGCTACAAATCACAAAAGAAATGAACAATTGAACTCTGCTAATTTGGGTAAAGATGCCGTCAGACAATTTGGTGGATATGGATTACCAAATTTCACAGAGTATCATTATGAAGATGATTCATTTTTTAATTATCTAACTGCTAGATTCTTAAGACAGTGCTTCCAATTATTGAATCATTTCCAACATGTTGTTCATAATGGGTTCAAATTGTATGATGTGAATCATTTGAAATTTTTAAAACATTGGAGAAGGACTAATGATTTGTTAAACTTATTCAATGTTTATCATTCTCATAGATTGTTATTGATAGGATTGGCTGCTATTGATGATTGTGAATCTCATATGGCTTTGAATTCAACTTCTGGAATCAAGAACGATTCTCATATTGTTTCTAATTTGGAAGAATTACAAGATCATGTTGAACGTTTAAGAAAATCAAGTGTTTTCTATAGAAGTCGTTATAAGGATAAAAGAAATCATTGGTTCACTTCCTCAGAGTCATTAAGGGAAAAAGTTGAAACTTTGTACTCTCAATTCCAACAATATGAAAAATCAATCCCAGAGGAATATTCAGAGATTGTTGTAATCCCACCTGGTTTCACACAATTGGCATGGAGAAAGTTTAGATTTTATGACTTGCTGGACAAGTTTAATGAGAAGTGTGTCTTCAAAACAGGGTTCAAAGAATCTTCAAAAATTGACAATTTACTGGAAAGGAATATGCAAAGAGCTGGTATTAAGACTTTTAGAGAACATATTGAAGATTATGAAGGACCTGGAAGTTTGAAAATCATGAACAATATGCTTCTTTCAATGGGTCGTTTTAATCTGAGTGAATCAGATAAGGATATTATTAATAATAAGAACCATAATGATTCAGATTATGTTGAAAATTCGCTCTTGATCTTGAGAAACTTGACAAGATTTAAATTCAGAATCACAAATGACCTTCAATCATATTTCAACATTTGGAGAAAATTAATGACCATATATACCAAGTATTGGATCAAGAAATGTTCTACAAATGTTAAAGATCTTACTGAGTTTGAGATGAAAGTGCTTTATTCCAATTTATACAAAAGTTATCGATCTCCTGAAGACTTGATAGTTGAAAATGATTTAAAGTTATACATTTCACAAAGAAGAGTTGATATCAGATTATCAATTGTGGAGTATGTTTTAAAGAGATTAAGAATGGGTCATGGACACTTACGTTTGGAGACTTTTGAGATCCATAGAGATGAGGTTGAGAAAACGTTTAATGAGTTGAGGGACTTTGACAATTCATTGATAACATTGTGGTGTCTTTCAGATGATGAAGATTATAAGAAAGGTTTAATCTTTGCTTATAAGGTTGGTAATTCTCCAGAACTCATTTCTTTGTTAAACCATTTCAAGTTATTGATGGATGTCAACTTTCAATGCTATAGAGACTTCTATCAGCTCTTGGAGTATAAGGACTAATAGATCTGCACGGCATTATGTACTGATTCAAAATTAAACTATGTTTATAAGAGACATTTTGCATTTTGCCCAATAATGTAGTGAGTGTTATTCGTAAAAACGTCATGATGATCAATGTCTCACTTTGATGTAGTGAGTGTTATTTGTTGCTATCGTAAAAAGCTTTTGATGATGTCAATTTTATAGAACCACCTTTCTCTTGCAAAGAGAATCCTTTGAGAAAATACGAAGGGTCTTTAACATAAGCTTGCACTTCAGTTAATCCATGCTCCGGTTTGCGTCTCCATATTTGACGATGCACTGGACTGGTGATCACCAGTACCAACTTCCAAGTTTGAGAACAAACTGTAAACCTATAATTCCTACATCTGTCGGGGATTGAAATCCAGAAAATTTTCCCTCTTGACTCTTGTTTGGATACAGCTTATAAAGGCCCAAGGGTCTAAAAGTATGAGGGGCTTAAAAGTAAAAGCCAAAATCAGTACAAACTCCATAATATAGTTGTATCTCCTCATTTTTGTAGGTCAGTCAGGCTTTTCACCTTGTCGATCTTTTATCACAGTTTTTTTTTTTTGCTGATGAAATAGAAGTTATACCATGGTTTAAATTGTTAAAAGCCTCCTCTTTTTAGCAAAGTGGTATTAAATTTGTCATGTTCACAACCACAAATAATTTCGGCTTTTAAATACCGAAAGACAGTTTTCAATTACCATTGGCCGATGACTTTTTGAGTAAGATGGTGAACTGCACGTAAGTTGGTCGTAAATTGTAATTTGGTCGGCACCATGCGGATATCAACTTGGCAAGGGACAGATCCGAGATCTAATTAATGAGTCAATTTTATAATCATATGGAAGCAAAGCACTTTTCAAGGCAACAACCAGGATCATATTCCTAGTCTAGACTACGTCAAAGATCGGCGTCAAGTTCGTATTAGATCAGTCCTAAGGGTCTGATTTCTAGTCTTGAAGGTTTGAAATCCCTTTTATGCAGTTCCAGGTATGATTCTGTTCACATCTGTAGCTTTCTTCCGCGGGATTCCAATTTTCCTGATGTTATAAAACCGGGCAATGGAGTATCGCTCCCCAACAGCTTCTTATAAAATTGGTTCAATTGCCGATTTCACATCCACAATTCTTTTCAAAGGATATACATCTTCAAGAAAGTGTTATCCGATTCTGACCAATCTACCATTGGCGTACTGATTCCCTAATAGCGCTGAAAGATCTCTACAAGACTCATATTTTCCTCCCCTCCCCCCGCCTGACTTCACTCAAGTCCAAGTTCAAGTCCAATTCAAACCCCATTGAGAAATCACTAGCGGTAGCTCACAATGACTATGATATCAATAAACAATGGTACCACGGCGGCGGCTCCTATAACTTCCCCTGTCACAGGCTCTTCAAGCTCCAAAAGATCTGTTGCTAAACATGCCTGTCTGGCTTGCCGTGAGAAGAAGGTTAAATGCGACGGCGAACTGCCCATTCAGACGGGTGTAAAGGGCGCTCAAATCCAGCATCAGCGATGCACTAATTGCAAGATCCTATCAATAGACTGTGTGTTTGTCCCATCGCAGAGAGGTGGTAGAAGAAAGAGAGACAATAGTAACAGTGGTAGTGCTGGTAACAATAGCTCCAATAGGCCATCGCATAAAGACTTCAATCAAAATCCAAAGAATGGTCAGACACCTTCCATCGCAGCTTCTAGCCATCCTACAAAACAGGCCAGAGCTGCTTCATACGATGAATCCATTCCAGTTTCTCCAACCAACTCAAGATACTCAGAAGCTGCTGAACCTTCAAACATCGGCTCCAATGTAACTTCTCCCTTCTACAATAATGGTGGTCACTCTCCAATGCTGGCATCAAATGAAAGAGAATCTAGCCAAAACACCTACTTGCACGAAAAAGTTCGCCAATTGCAAAGAGTAACTGCCAACATTCAATCACAATTATCTGCTGGTAATGAATCTTCATACTCCAGTAGTGATTTCTACTCAAGTCGTCGTCATTCAAAGACCAATGAATCTGAATCAACTTTTGGGCGTTCCTACAAAGATTGTGCGAATCCACTACAGCACCCACCTGGAACACACTGGGAAGATCCTCACGATGACCGTTGTCGCCGTCATCAACACCATCATAGCCCACCACCTCCACCGGGTCCAGGTGGCTTCGACAGTGGTCGTCACTACCACAATTCACCACAATCTCATCACACACAGAGCCACCATTCTCATCCTCCACTTCCAGTCCACCAAGATCTTCATCATCCTCCACTTGTCGACCACCGCGGTCCTCCTCCTCCTCCACATCCATATGGCTATCCATTTCCAATACAACAACCTCCTCCTGTATCAGGTCCTCATGGTGGTTACCACCCTTATGGTCAACAATTCTCACCCCCTCTCCCTCCACCACCAGGTCAATCAGGTCCGTTACCACCACCTCCAAACTTTGAAGAAGAAAAAGAAGGAGAGGTCCATTTTAGAAAGCCAAAGAGAGACAATTCTTTTGAAGGTGACCAGCTCAGCCTACCAAAGCTATCTAAGCCCGCAAACGTCATCAGTATCTCCGATGCTGAGCTAGATATGTTTGATCTACCAAATTGGAGAACAACTTGTACTTTGATTGATTTGTACTACAGATACATCCACCCATCCAGAACATTCTTACCTCCAAAACATCGTTTGATTTACCAAATTCAAATCAGACAAGATGCCTCATTGTTACATGCTATGTTTTCATGTTCTTCAAGATTTGCTTCTGCCAGTGCTATTCCAAATCCAAATTTGAGAGATCCTCAACATTGGTACTTCTTGGCCGAAAAGTATTGGGACTTGTTGAGCCTTGAAAACTCATTGCAAGCTCTGGTGTTATTAATGGGTGCATTAGGTCCAGGGGGTTACATCCAACAATCAATTGAAGGTTCTGAACGTTTCAATAAACTGCTGAGAGTTAATAATGTCATGCCAACTCTCAAAATTAATGATTGGAGTGAGTTTGCCGAAGTTGCCACTAAGAGACAAGTTATTCGTCACGAAGACATGATCAGAACTATTTGGTCATCTTGGAGACTGAACGTGTTGATTAGAATCAATCGTGGTTTCCCATTCTCAAGAATCTCAAACGACTTGTTACAGTTCTTACCTGACTTGTCTTTGCCATCTTCTGATTCTCACTTCAACTTGAACTTGTCAATCTTTGACTCTAATGACAATGCAGTGCTGAAATCATTACATTACAAGGACTATGGTACCATTCAAAAAGAGTTGGAAAAAGCTGAACATGATCCCTCGTTATTTAAGAACTTCAGTGACTCCAATCTTCAAATCATTGCTATAAAGCAGATGGAAGACATAATGGATTCAATCTCACAAGATCACATCAACTCTACAACTTGTGCCAAATTTAACAAGAAGATTGAGTTTCTTGAACAAGTCGTGAACTCCTCCCTATACCATATCTCACACATCAAAAAGAAAATGGTGATTCTTTCAATTTCAAGAATATTCTCATTGTTCATCTTGAACGTTGCAAGGTTGGTTCTCAACGTGTCACAATGTGCACAGATTCTATTAATAAAACCTCATGAAACTGGTTCGAATTCAGACCCAGATGATGTGTTTAACTCTCTGTATGAATCCAAATTAGAAGACATTCATGAAGCTTGCCTAAACTTGACTCCAGACCAGATCTATAACTATATCTATACATTCACTGCTGCTTTGGAATCTGTTAGATTATTAGAAATCGGTCATGGTATCATTCCAGAAGTATCCCAATCTAGTGTCCCAGTACAAGTTGTTGGTGGTCCTTTGAACTTTGCCCCTGCCTCAGAGATCTCATCCTTAAAATCACATGAGAACTGGTGGTCCGATGCTATCCAAGAACCAGGTAAAACCATGGCAGCTCAAGCAGAAACTTTTAAAGTATTCCCTGATGTCTGGTTACAATACCCAATCTCATCTATTGTGGTTATGGCAAACGCTTTGACCGTGCTGTCTTCATCTGCTGTTCTTACCAAGATTTTGAGTATTAGAGAATTAAGTTCTTCAAAGCCTGGTTTTAAAGATGTTGAATTCATTGTTGATAATGGTAAGAAGATTATTCGTACTCAATTGGAAGATAATGTTTGCAACATGTTTAAGAACAATTTCCACATTGTTGACCTGAAAAAGAAGTCTGCCTTGATTTCAAGATTCATCCAAGCTCATGGTAGATTCTGGCCTTATGTTGAAAGCATTTCCAACCAAAGTGAAGCTATTATCAATTATGTTGATGATGTCATCTCTAGAATGAATTAAAAACTTTACAACTAATTAGCTAATTGTTTTATGGTTTAATGATTAATGTGATAATTTGAATAAAATCGTAGAGTAATTACATCCCGTTTCAAAATTATATGAATTCATTATACTAGTCCGAGCATTTTGAGACGCCCTATTTAATTTACATACCATCCAAGTAGCTTTCATAACCAATGGTTTCTAACTTCTCAGCTTTACCTAGAACTTCTTCTTCTTGCTTCAACAAGTAGTTTTGCATTTCAGTCATGTACTTAGAGTCATTGATACCCAAGATTCTAATAGCTAACAAAGCAGCATTGGTGGCATTATTAATGGCAACAGTGGCAACTGGAATACCACGTGGCATTTGTACTATTGAGTGTAATGAATCAACACCATCTAGTGATGAACCTTTAACTGGGACACCAATGACAGGTAAAGGAGTCATGGCGGCAACCATACCTGGTAGATGAGCAGCACCACCGGCACCTGCGATGATGGCTTTGATACCTCTTTGAGAAGCTTCAATAGCGTATTTGGACATTCTGTGTGGAGTTCTGTGTGCTGACACAATGGTGACTTCGTATGGAACATTAAATTTCTTTAGGATATCAGCACCTTTAGCCATGACTGGTAAATCAGAGTCAGAGCCCATGATGATACCAACAATTGGTTTTCTTTTGGATTCTGGATCAGATGTTTCCAGAGTCTTAGTCTCTCCCAGAATGTAAGCTAAACGGCGTTCAGCTTCAACCATGGAACTACTGACAACGTTGATATGACCCATCTTTCTTCCAGGTCTGGTGGTTTTACCATATAGGTAGACTGAAGCACCTGGAGTTTCCAAAGTACGTCTGCATGCTTCAAGTTCACCATTTGGTTTTTCAGTGCCTAACACGTTCAACATGATGGCATTGGTGTTTGAAGTGGTGAGTTGAGTAAAGTTCTTTGGTAATGGTAGATTGGCAACAGCTCTAATGTGAGCTTCAAATTGCGAAGTGACACAGGCATCTATTGTGTAATGACCAGAGTTGTGAGGTCTTGGAGCGATTTCATTAACCAAAAGTTCACCATTGTCTAATAAGAACATTTCAATACCAAAGATACCAGCCCCTGGGAAGGTCTTTACGGCATTTTGAGCCAAGATCTTGGCCTTTAATTGTATGGAGTCTGGAACTCTAGCTGGAGCATAGACTAAGTGACAGATGTTGTTTTCATGGATAGTTTCAACAGTTGGGTAAGCAAAGACCTCACCATCAATGGATCTAACAACCATCACAGCTAATTCCTTCACAAAGGAAGCAAATTTTTCAGCATATAGTGGGCGGTTATGTAAGACTTGTAGAGCTTCTTTCACATCATCTTTAGATTTGACAACATAGTTACCACGACCATCATAAGCTAAAGTTCTTGATTTCAATAGGTATGGATAACCATAGCTTTCACCAACTTTCAATAAAGCTTCCTCGGTGTTTTCAACATCAATTGATTCAGCAACTTCAATACCATGTTCAATGAAATGTAACTTTTGTCTGTATTTGTCTTGGATCAGTTTGATAGTTTCTGGTAATGGGTAGACCTTAACGTTGGTAGATTTAGCAACTTGAGCAAGGGCATCAGCGTCCACATGTTCGATTTCAACAGTCAAGACATCACATTTGGCAGCTAGTTCAGCAATCTTCTTAGCATCGTTGAAAGAACCGTCAACATGGTCATCTAGAGCATTGATCTGTTTTGCTGGGGAGTTTGGTGCATCTAATAAGATGGTCTTAATGTTTAAACGATGGGCAGCTTCAACAAGCATACGGCCTAATTGACCACCACCTAGAATACCGATCACCTGTGAGTCCATTTCAAAAGAGAGAGTATATGATTTATCTTTATTAAGTGTAAACACAGGTTAAAAGAAGCAAATTTAATGCATTTTCAACTTTTTTTTTGTGTCTTTCTTATTTCCCTTCAATATTTAAAAGCTCATCTTATCAATCCCGAGTCAGAAAAAATTATGTAAGCAGTACGTATATGCTTACATAAACAATAGCTTATGTCATTGATCACGTGAACCAGTCCATATTAGGCAAAAGGTAAATAAACAACCTATTAAATGAAAGAGCTAAAAATCTCAGAAAGTGACAGCAAAAGTATTCATGGGGACACAGAAAGAACTGAACTCTTAAGAAAGAAGACGAAAAAGAAAAGGGAACCCTCCTTGAATGGTTTAGTTTTGTTTTTCTCAGCAGAAAACATGTCCAATTCCCCACGCTTGGATGAGGAGTACGAAGTACTTGAACTCATCGGAAGAGGCTCTTTCGGTTGTGTCAGAAAAGTGAAGAGAATAAGAGATGGGAAGGTATGCTTCTGTTAGTTGGGATCATTGCAGTGATGAATTATACTAACTTATAACCCAGCTCTTAGTTCGTAAAGAGATCCCATATGGTCATATGAATCCAAAAGAAAGATCACAATTAGTTGCAGAATTCAGAATATTAAGTGAACTAAATCATCCCAATATAGTACAATACGTCCATCATGATCATATACCTGAGCAACATATGCTGTTCCTCTACATGGAGTATTGTGATGGTGGTGATCTGTCGAGAATAATGAAGAGTTACAAACAGAGTAATGAATACTTACCAGAAGGTATCATTTGGAACATCTTTACTCAAATCTTGATGGCTTTATACAGATGCCATTACGGTGTCAACTCACCTTTGGTAACCAACATTTATCAGGATATGGAATACCCGCAAACATCAGAATCCACTAGAGTTATCATTCACAGAGATATCAAACCGGACAATATCTTTTTAGCTAATGGGAGTTTCAAACTTGGTGATTTTGGATTAGCTAAATCTTTGAATCAAGAAGCTGAATTTGCTACAACATGTGTTGGAACCCCGTACTACATGTCACCAGAAGTGCTATTGGATAAACCCTATTCCCCCCTATGTGATATTTGGTCATTAGGATGTGTCATTTATGAACTTTGTGCATTACATCCACCTTTCCAAGCTAAAACACATTTGCATTTACAAAAAAAGATCCAGTATGGCTCATACCCGGATATCCCAGAGCATTACTCCTCATCATTGAAAAGAATCATCAATTGCTGTATACAGGTGGACTTGGATAAGCGAGCCTCAACTTTTGACCTATTGCAAGATTTAAACTTCAAGATCCAGATGAAGGACTTACAACTAACGAATTATGAATTAAACTTGAAAAAATTTGAGAATGAACTTTTGGCTAAAGAACAAGAGTTGATTAAGGCTAAACAATCAATGAATGAAATTTTGAATAGCAATCGGTCATTGATGGAACAAGAATTGGAAGAAACCAGGATTTATTACCAAAATGAGTTCAACTATGTTGTTGAAAAAGAAGTGAACAAGAGATTGAAACAATATTCTAACGGAGGCTCTCGCTCTCCTACAAAACCTTCAACACAATTATACCGCAGCACCCCAGAATATCAACAACAACAAGTATCTTCTCCAACTTCCAAACAGTTAAGCGGTCCAAGAGATAGAGAATTTGAAACTCCATTCAGGGCACAAGCGAGAAGACCATTGCAATTGATCAACGATGAACCTGTCACAAGTAAAAAATATGCTAAACAGGCTACACCGAACAATGGATTTGCAGTGCCAAGGACTAATCATTTATTAACTAAGAACGCAAGATTGTTTGAAAAGGAAAGGATTGTTGATGATAATGCTGGACTACCTAGTCCATTCTTAAGAAAGTTTAATAACGATTGGATCTGATATTACTGATGATTTAAGGACGGGTGTTTCGGTTTCAGTTGGTTTCAATTCTATCTTTATGTCTTACATTCAATGAGCAGTACAGGTGATGTTAATATTACACCGTAGTTTCTCTTTCTATAATCTCATAATGAACATCTCATGTACTAATCCAATCAATGAATTACTTCCATCTTGTCTAAATATAACTATTCCCATTTTTGGCCGGTAATCGATTCATAGGCTTCAACGTATTTCTCCTTGGATCTTTCAGCAATCTCTTCAGTCATACTGACACCTTCCTTACCGTTCAAGCCATTGGAAGTTAACCAATCTCTTAAGAATTGTTTATCATAAGAATCTTGACCTTTACCAACTTCATAAGTCTTAGCATTCCAGAATCTGGAAGAATCTGGAGTTAAAACTTCATCAACCAAGACCAACTCACCTTCTTCAGTTAAACCAAATTCGAATTTAGTGTCAGCAATAATGATACCTTTCTCCTTAGCATACTCTTTAGCCTTGGAATATAGTTCAATGGACAATTCACCAACTTTATGAGCTAGGTCTTTACCAACAATCTTTTCAGCTTGTTCAATTGAGATGTTTTCATCATGTTCACCTTGTTCAGCTTTAGTAGATGGTGTGAAGATGGCAGTTGGGAATTCTTGTGATTCTTGTAAACCTTCTGGGGCTTTAACACCATGAACAGTGCCAGTCTTTTTGTATTCTTTCCAAGCAGAACCGGTGATATAACCTCTGACAATGGCTTCAAGTGGAACCAATTTGTATTTATGGACTAATAAAGAACGACCTTCTAATTGTGATTTGTACTTTGGTTCTGATAGTTGAGCTGGTAAATGTCTAAAGATATCATCAGTCTCAACGATATGAGTCTTGGTGTATTTCTTCAAGAAATCGAACCAAAAGATGGACAACTTGGTTAGCAATTGACCCTTTTGTGGGATACCATTTTCCATGATGACATCGTAAGCTGAGATTCTATCAGTAGCGACAAATAGTAATGTTTGGTCATCAACCTCATAGATGTCTCTAACTTTCCCACGAGCAATCAAAGGAAGAATCCCATCCAAATCGGTAGATGTAATGACTGACATTGTGTTTGGTTTTGAATGAAAGAACTGCTTATTGCTTTGATCCTTGAAATTGGAGTAGGAAAGAAGGTTTCAAATCAAGTTTTTCCTAATTATGTCCTTGATTTTTGCGTCAAAATTAGTTATAGATTTTCCTTGATTTTTGACTCCAAAAGACAAAAAAAAATTGACTT
Source organism: Taiozyma dajiaensis (assembly GCA_030579075.1). NCBI lineage: Eukaryota > Fungi > Ascomycota > Saccharomycetes > Phaffomycetales > Wickerhamomycetaceae > Taiozyma > Taiozyma dajiaensis. The sequence continues at coordinate 66,546 of JAKUAB010000015.1, forward strand.
CGGGGACATAATGAAATAAATTAAAAGTGCAGTTGTTTCCTTCATCAAATGATCTTAACAACACTTTAAACCATTTGATTATAGATAGATATAGGTGATTAATAGGCAATCTTTATTGAGCTGAAAAAAAATAAATCTTCCGATACGGGGAGTCGAACCCCGGTCTGCTCGGTGAAAGCGAACCGTGCTAGCCGTTACACTATATCGGATTATTTTATAACAGTTTTCGATGTTTGAGAACCGGCCTCTGAGGTATTAATTACGTAATCAATATAAACAATTGATCATTGATCTTATTGAACAAGTTATAAGACAGTGTGTTGAGAGGTTAACTACAGTTTCTGAATCTCAATATTGATGATTGTCACCTTTTACGCAAATTTGAGTATATATTATAACCTAAAATTTACCAATTATAGTAGCTCTAGAAGTCTATCTAAACTTTCCAACTCATTCCCTTCAGTGGTTTTTCTCCTTTCATCAGTTATTAAAGATAAATCATCAGCAAAGTGGTCTCTATAACCTTTGACCACTAATTTCACTCTTTCAAGATCCACTAGTTTCTCAGAAGTGATCCTTGCAAGTAACGTTTCATCTTCAACTAAAAGCCATGCTTCTATCAAATTGATCTTTTGAACAATCTCCAAACCTTCAGAGATTGAGGCAAAGTATTCCTCATTGTTCCATTTTTCATCTTCATAAGTATCATCCCAATGAACCTGCGTTGGCTGAAAGCGACTCTCTATCTCATTTAGTAATTTCAAACCTTTAAAGTTCTTATCTATCAATTTCCCAATGAATCGAAGTCTTTCAGTGGAACCAAATGATAATAAAGCAGCCAATCTTGATAAGAATTTGACAGATCGGTGTAAATCATCTTGATCATCAAGTTTCTTTGTATAATTGAAGATGTGTTTTAAAAAATAATTCGATTTGATAGTCCTTTCTGCATACTTTAAATGAATTGATTCATTAAACCAATCTTCAACCAAATGGATAATCAAGTCAATATAGATCTTTATACCAACATTTTTCCCTGTACCTAGAAGTTTTGTAATCAATTCAAACCCTTCATAACGTAAGAAATGTTGTACAGTTTCCTCGACGTTAAGGAAAGCATTCAATAGGTAAGCAATAGCTTCCACATAAGTTTCTGATCTTTTCGATTCAAGAGAACGATACTTGTTGATCTGAATCAGAAGTGTATCTATAATCTGTGGGAAATTAACAATGTATGTTCTGGTATCCATAGTTGCAATCCTATATACCAGATCTATCACTATTTCACTACTCTCAATATTATCTGATTTGATGATTTCATTTAGAATGGTGAAAAGGTTCTCATTGTTAACCAAATACTCAACAAGGTCCCTTTGCGATTGGTATTGGGTCAGTCCATCTAATGCCTCAAATTCAGGATGTGGTGATTCTGGATCTTTGTTATAAGTTAACTTCATTATCAATTCATCCACATGATTATCAATAACAAACTTCAAAAATTTCTCCTGATAAGCTTGATAATCTGGATCAAAGAGTTCAATAAACAATTGGACTAAAGAATCAGTGATCTGATCGTTTGAATGACTAAATAATCCGATTAGCAAATCACCAGCAATGTCGACTAATTCATCAAACATATATGTCTTTGATTGTGTAATGTTGCAGAGCTCAATTAGAAGTTTATCAAGCTTCTCCTCAGATTCCAAAAACTTTAAAGGTTCATCAGCGTATTTTAATCGTAGTGTGGTGTTCTCCTGATAGGTGGATCTCAATTGTTTGATTATGGATTGAAGCCATTGGGAATCAATGGTTGTAAAGGAATCAGCAGCATTGACGTATTCGTCGATTTCGGATTGAGTGAGGGTCTGGAGAAAGGAGGGTGTGTTAGTAGTTGTTGATTGGTTTGAATTGGATTGATGAATAGTTTCTACGTACTTGTTCAGTCATGTGCCCTATGGGTAATTTATATTGAAGTACTTTTTGTGCCTTGTTTATAGTTAACTAATTTTTTCACTTTCAAAAGGAAGAGAACCACAAACAAAGAACCAATAAAGCTTCAACTCCCTTCTACTCTCCTCCCACCATAAATGTCCCTGAAAACTCTGTCTTTGCCACTTCTCACAAGGATTTATCACATCAACGGTTCCACAAAGACCAGTCCCATTCTAATATTCATCCCTGGGAATCCCGGGTTTATTGAGTATTATACACGTTATTTAAAGCTCTTATCAAAATCAACAGGATTTGAGATACTTGGGATATCACACGCTGGATTCGTTAGTGATGATGATGATAATGATGGTGACAAAAGATACACTTTACAAGAACAGATTGATCACAAAGTTCAAGTGATTCAGGAGTTTGTTGTTGATAAAGAAAGAGAAGTTTACATTATGGGTCATTCTGTTGGTTCTTGGATCATTCAAAGGATTATTGATGTTACTCCACAATTAAATTATAAGTTTATTGGATTTATCACTCCCACTATAATTGACATTCATAAATCGAAAAAGGGATCTATTTTATATCCTCTTGTTGAATATACTCCTTGGTTTGTTAAAGTTGTTGCTTTGTTACCAAAAATTGTCAAATATCTTCCTGATAAAGTTATTGATAAACTATTGAATATTTCCATTAATACAGAATTTGAAGGTGCAAAGATCATTACAAAGGAATTTATAAAGAGTTCAAATATGGTTTCTCAAAGTTTAACATTAGCAAGTGAAGAAATGTTAACTATTCAATCTGATTGGGAATATCATAATAAGTTTTTAAATCGTAATGAAGATGTTCATAAATGGTTCTTTTTAGCTGAAAATGATCATTGGGTAAGTGATCAAACAACTTTTGATATTGAAAAATCATTAGAATTGGTGAAAAGAGTTAGAATTGATAAAAATGATGAGATTAGACATAGTTTTTGTATTAGTCAAAGTGAAAAGTTTGCAGAGATTACACTAAATGCCTTCAAAGTCGTAAAGTCATAAATTGATCATACGAATATAAATATGTGTACGTTTCATTATCATGCATTTTGGGAGTTTAAATCCTCATAAAGATCAAATTCAAACGTAGTAAACTTTGGTTCTTCATTTAAATCATCACTTGAATGTAAATTTCTTTCAATGTATGAAAGATGATGGTTTTTATCCACCAAGATCACAGTTTGAGTACGTGTTCCATAATATTCACCAGCAAAGGAATTGTTTCTATTATAATCACGAACAATTAAAGGTGGAATAAAGATTGAACTTTTAATCTTATCAAAATTGGCTTGATAATCATCAGTGACGTTTCCCAAAGTATTATGAGATAATAATTCAAACAATTTATCAATGAATTCATTCTTTGAAATTGGATGATCATTATAAGATTCTGTTATATCTTTAAGTAAAAATTCACCAATTCTAACTTTTTCCCAAGGTTCATCAAATGAAGAGTTTGATAAACCATGATACTCAGGTTTTGTGGAGAAGATTTTAAAATCAGCATCATTCTTATTAGAGATAATATCATATCTATTTTTCAACAAATCACCAAATAATAAGTTAAACCCACCAATCTTTGTAAATAGTTTTTCATCACCATATTTAAGTACCATTTCAGTTAAATATTCATTCCTCGTTAGGGCATTTGATGTTACATAATCCAAGGGTAAGACCCCTCTTGAGATTAAATTAATCGTATCTTTAATTCCCTCACGAAAGTTCACTAAGATGGCAAATTTCTTCATTGTTGGATTTAATGCTAACCAAGTTCCATGATCAGAACGTGCCATATCTAAAGGTGAAATTATTTCATGATTATTATAAATATGTTTTGTCACTTGTTGAGTAGCTCTTTTAAAATATTCATCCCTATTGGATACAAGTACAAAGGGATAATCACTATTTGCATTGGTTGTGATAAGAATACACATTTTTGTAATAGAAAATGGTGATTTCAATGGTGATTTCAATGGTGATTTAAAGGTGATTTAAATGTGATTTGGGTCTTTTTTTGGGGTGGCGGATGAGGAGTTTAAATAATGTTTTGACTTCTCCAGTCCGTCCCCTCGGCGGTTAATTGGTAAAGGGTGTGGTAAGGGCACTAACCGCTGAACAATACGTCACGTGCTCATTGTTGATAAAAGTATCTTTCGGCTTTTCGGTTTAATTGCCTAATTAGGTATATTCCGTGTTTTGATGTTATACTTCTTATCAAAGTATAAGTTTGGACCAATTCCTTCTTCTTCTTCTTCCTCTTTATCATCAGACACCATCATCACCATCATCTATTAAAATGACAGAAGGTAGATTACATTTATACACTCCATATTTACAAGCATTTGAATTACAAACTTCAGAGTCTCCTAATGCATTAATTTTAATTGGTGGTCTTGGTGATTCTTTATTAACAGTACCATATTTCACTCAATTACCTGGTAAAATTGATTCAAATTGGAGTATTTATCAAACATTAATTCAATCATCAGGAATTGGTTGGGGTACTGGTTCATTAGATCGTGATGTTTCAGATATTGAACAATTAATCAATTATTTGAAAACATTAGGAAAGAAAAGATTTGTCTTATTAGGTCATTCAACTGGGACTCAAGATGCAATTCATTTTGCATTGAAAAAAAGAGAAGATCAAATCATTGATGGTATTATTTTACAAGCTTCTGTATCTGATAGAGAAGCTATGGTTGATTATTTTAAAGAAATGGACTTAGATTTAGAAAGTTATAATAAAGAAGCTAAAGAAATTTTTAATAAGGATCCATTAGAATTATTACCTAAAAAATTTAGTGATTCATTCTTTGGAGCACCAATTAACGCGTATAGATGGTTATCTTTAGCATTACCAGGTGGTGATGATGATTATTTTTCAAGTGATTTACCAGATTCTTCATTAAGAGAAACTTTTGGGAAATTAAACATTCCATTACTCTTGTTATATTCAGGTTCTGATAAATTTGTTCCAAAAAATGTTGATAAAGAATCATTAATTAATAAATGGAAATCATTTACTGATGAGAAATTATGGTCTAAACATTCTAAAATCATCCCTGGTGCTACTCATAACGTTGGTGAAGGTTCTGATGAAGGTGCTGTTGAGATTCTTATTAAAAGTGTTGATGCATTCTTAAGGGAATTGTAAATATGAGTTATTATGCAATTCTAGTTTCTATACTATCATTCTATGCTATATATTCTATACTATTACTCATTCTTTGATTTTTCTTTTGATCTTGATTTCTCCATCAATTTCACAATTGCTTCATAAGCTATCCCAGAGAATACTAAACCCAATGCCAACCATTGAGTCCATACCAATTTATGACCAAATAATACAACACTTAAAAGCATACTAACCATTTTCCTTGTCACTGTAACCATAATTAATACAATTGAACCAAATTTACTTAAAGTTAAAAAGATGAATATTTGACCAAGAGCACCACATAATGAATAAATTAAAATCTCTTTAAGGATTAAAGGATGACGATTAATAAAATTCAAAGAATATATTAATTGACCATTTATCAAACAATATCCAATCCCCAATATGAAACTAACAAAATTTAAACCAAACATTAGATGAGCACCTGTTAATTCTTTATGTTGTTTAAATAAATGATCTTGAGTAGCATTTGTAATTCCATCTAATAATAAAGAACCACAAAGTAATAAAACACCCATTAATAAATGATCATGATCACCAACTTGTTTATTACCAATTGTAAAGATCATAACACCAAAAGTAACAATAATTGTAACCAAATATTTATATAATGGGAAGATTCGTTTATACCAAATAGTATGAACTAATAAAACGGGGATCAATTTACAACTTTTAGCTAATTGATATAATAAATAATCAACATATTGAACACTCATTAAACCAATTGGACTTGATAATGATTGAGTTAATGCAACAAATGTAATATTTTTCAACAATGAGAATGATTTAAACATGTTGATTTTGGAATCTTTTGAAGTTATAAGCATATAAATATAACCAATAAGAGCAGCAATTAAAGATTGAATTAAACTTATGAAAAAAGGAGCTTTAAATTGTTCAGAATCATAAAATTGACTTGAAAGTTCCTCTTGAAGAACTCCCCATGTTAAGAATGAGATGTAAATACCTCCAATACATAGAAGAAATAGAAGTAATTGAGAGTACATTAGTGTGGTGGTGGTGGTGGTGGTGGTGTGGTATGTTTTGGTATCTTTTGGTGGGTTATTGATTGATTGATGGTGTATTATTGGTATCTTATTGGTATCTTTTAGTGTCCAATTGTAACCTGTTGATGTGTTGATGATGTCTGGGTGTAATCATATTTTTCTTTATTAATACCACTGTCAATCCATCACGTGTCATTAACACTCACTTTCTTCGTCGAAAAAAAACAAAAAAAATCAACAAAAATCAACTTTTTAATTTTAAACCTTTAAATAAAGTGAATTAAAGTGGCAAATCATCCAATTAAATCAACAATTAATTAATCAAATAAAGAAACAATCAATCAATTAATCAATCAATAATCAATCAATTAAACAAAGAATCAATCAAATAAACACAGTCACAAACACAAAGAAATACACCCCACACACCATGTCTGAATCACCACTTTCTTTAACATTTGGTTCTCGTAATATCAATTTTTTACAAACATCAACAGATTTTCATAAACAAAGAATTAAAATTAATAGAAGAATTCAAAATTTAAAGAAATATTTAAAAATTCAACAAATTAATACAAAATCAAATAATTATAGAAATTTAAAATTTACATCAATTGATTATTTAAATGATGATAAATACTTTTTAATTAAAATGTTAACAATTGAAAGAAATTATTTATATTCATTAGAATTATTTAAATTAATTGAATTAAATTCAAATCCATCAATTAATATTAAATCAAAACAAAGATTGATCTTGACAAGATTTAAAAGATCATTGACTTTGATTAATGAATTAATTGATAATTATCATAATAATGATGATGATGATGATAACAACCACTTCCAATCAAGATTAGAATTATTGATTTATAAAGAAATTTTAAATGGTCATTATAATATTGCTTCTAAACATTGGAAAAAATCAATCATTTCATTTGCTTTATCAAGATTATCATTACAATTTTTAGAAATTCATACAAATGATCAAAATTATAAAATCTTATATAAATCAATTATTGAAGATTATATTGATGAATCATTTAAATTGGCAATTTTTAGAGATTCAAATCAATCTTCAATTGAATTAAATCAATATTCAAAATTAATCATTTTAAATGAAAAATCAAATGAAATTTATAAATTGATTAATGAAAAGGATGATTCATTTTTAAAAATTAATGAAAATGAATCAATTAAACAAATTTCATGGAGAAATTATCAAGCAAAAGTTAAAGATGAAACTACATCAAGATTATTATCAAAAATTTCAAAGATAAGTGATGGTGGTGATAATGATATCAATGATTTCACAAATTATGATCAAAAATTATCATTATGGGCAGAAGCTTTAGAAACTCATAATTCATACATCAATAGATCAATTCAAGATGATGATGAACAAGATGATCAAATCTTATTAGCATATATCAAATATTCTTTATTAATCACAAGAATTGAAAGAGATCAAACTTTGATTTCAAATAATAAAAAGGAAACTTTAAGAATCTTGGATACAATTGATATGACAATTAAAGAAATTATGGAATTACCTGGTGTTTATTCTGATGATGAATTATTAGAAAATTTACAATCTTTATCAAAATATTATCAAATTATGAAATTAAATTTGATTGCTCTTCATTATTTCATTGATAAACATTATAATAAATCATTATTACTTTCACAAAAATCTTCAGAATTGATTAATTCATTGATTTTTACAATTCCTTTTAAATTTATTAATCAAGATGATGTCATAAGATTATCCAAATCAATTCAATCATTAAAACAAAATTCTCATGTTTTATCTCAAATCTTGGAAGAATTACCAAAAGGAAAAGCAACATCTGATGATATTTATAAATTTTCAGAATCTTATGAAAATATTGTTAATTTAAAATTAGAATCAATTCCTGTGAAACCTGTGTTATTTGATGTTGCATTTAATTATATTTCATATCCAAATGAAGGTAATAATATCAATAATTATAGATCATCATCATCAGCAGCAACTTCAGCTAAAACTACTATCAATCTTAACAATGAGGTTGAAGAACCAAAGAAGAAGGGTTTCTTTGGTTTATTTGGTCGTTAAAAATGTATTCATGTTTTATATCTGTCTGTTGTTTTTATTGTAGTTCATTCTGTTTAATCAGGACCTTGAGAGACTAGACTTTAATACCTTGTCTACATAGGTCTGGGGACTTGAGGCTCAAGGGTTTCAGACTCAAGACTCAAGACTTAGATCACTCAAGACTAGTAAGATCACTTAAAGGGTCCCAAAACAGTAAACTTAAATTTAAATCCGAATTAATTAAACAGAAAATGATAAAAATAATAATAAATCTTAAAATCTAAAAAATAAAGGATAAAAATAAAAAAAAAAAATAAAAACCCACCCACAAAGAGGGAAAAAACCCCTCCCAAAAAAAAAAAGAACCAACCACCAATTTTAATTATCTTTAAATAGAAAACAAACACTCTTCAACTTAAACAATAAAAAGAGCCGCCCATTGGAAATTAGCCGCCCATTGACCTGAGCAAATTAGAAAAAGCAACAAAATGTCTCGTAATGGTACAATGGAATCTTCCATATCAAACGCTCATTTCTTACAACAACAAAACCGTGAACAACTTCAAAATTTAGAAAACTATGCAAATTCCCGTTCAATTACTTCAAATGACCGTCAATTTATTGAACAATCATTAAATGACCCTGTAATTCAACAACAACAACAACAACAACAACAACAACAACAGCAATCAAATAACTATCAACCAATTATGAACTCAACAACAATGGCAAATCAGGTAAACCAAGTAAATCAAACTAATTCATTGACTTCTCAAAATCGTTTGCGCAGCAGTGTTAATAATAGACAAGCTACCACCATTGACCGTCGTGAAGATCCAAGAGACCCACTTGTTGTTAAAGTTCCAACTAATGCTAATCCAACTGAGGTTTTAGCTTCAAGATTCGTTGAGTGGCGTAATATCGTTTCTGCATTGTCCAAATATCTTCATGAAGTTGCTAGTATTCAAGATGAGATTATCCGTCAACATACACGGTTACGTAACGCTGTACAATTCACAACTTTTACTGACAAACAAGGATCTTCTTCATATTCACAGCAGCAACAATCTCAACAACAACAGCAGCAGCAGGGATCTCACCAACAACAACAACACCTGGAAATAAGTCATGACAGCTTCTTTTTACCTCAAGGTAACGGCTCCATCCAGGATCTACCATCAATCTTGGTCAATTATCATGCAAGTTCTGGTGCTCTTGCTCAACGTACAGCAAAGGAACTTACACAACATGTCATTCCAACTTTGGAAGAATTGAGAAAAGAATTATTGATCAAAATCAAGGAAATTAAATCATTAAATTCAGATTTTAAAAATTCAGTTGCTAAACAGGTTTCTCAAACTAGAGTTGATTTACAATCATATTTAAGAGCCATTGAAGATGCTAAATTTAATGCTGCTTCTATTCAACCGAAAAATGATCCTTATTTATTGAAAATAACTCTTGATAAACAAATCAAGAGACAATTTATTGAAGAAAATTATTTACATGAAGCTTTTATGAATTTACAATCTTCTGGTAAAGAATTAGAAAAAGTTGTTGTTAATGAAATTCAAAATGTTTTAACCACATATGCAAAACTTTTAGGTGAACAAGCTCAAAATGTTTTTGAAAGATTAATTTCTAATTTAGATTATGGTTTTTTACAAAAAGAACCAACTTTTGAATGGGATAATTTTATGGCAAAAGATAAAAATTTTATTGATGAAAATTTACCAAAACGTGAATTTAAAATTGTTCAATATGAAAAGCAAAATGATCCATTAGCATTAGAGATTAGATCTTCATTTCTTGAACGTCGTTCAAAATTCTTAAAATCTTATTCAAGAGGTTATTATGTCTTAACTTCATCTTTTTTCCATGAATTTAAATCTGCTGAACGTAAAAAAGATTTAATCCCAGTCATGTCTTTATCATTAGATGATATTGAATTAGAAGAACATTCAAAAAAGGAAACTAATCAAAATAAATTCGTTTTGAAAAAAGTTGGGAAATTATCATCACATAAATTCATCTTTAGAGCTGAAAGTTATGAAGTTATGTTGGCTTGGTATAATGATATTAAGAACTTGAAATCAATGTCTCCAACTTCTCGTGGTGTCTATGCTTCTAAAAATCATACTAAACAATTATCCCGTGTTAGTTCCACCATGTCAAGAGTTCAAAGACCTCATTCTATTAATTCATCCCATGAAACTGATACAATTTTATCAGTTCCAAACAATAACACTGTATTACCAACTTCATCAAACACTCCCGTGCCACAATCTTTGATGAGTGGTGTCTATGTCAAGGAAGTTGCATCTCCATCTTCACAACCTTCAAACCTTAGACAATCATTACAACCACAGGGGTTAAATCCATTGCAATCACAACGTTATTCATTACAATTGAATTATTCTCCACAACCACAACAATCATCACAATTCGCTCCTATCCAACGACAATCATCTCAAGGTCAGAATGGATACGTGAATGGATATGCTCCATATCCTACACAACAACCGTTCTTGGAATCTGGATTCCAGCCTGGTTTCCAGTATCAACAACAACAAACTCCTCAACAGCAACCACAACAGCAACCGCAACAGCAGCAGCAGCAACCACCACAACAACAACCACAGCTACAACAACCACAGCTACAACAACCACATGTTTTCGTTGAACCACCAACCCCACAACTCAACAACCTGAGTGTCAAGGACAATTCCAAAGGCTTTGAGGAAGAGAACATTGTAGATAAGAAGGAAACACATACTGATTTATAAGGTTAACCTGATTATCATAAAAGAAGAAACCAATGTGACAACAGGAAACGAAAACGAAAAATGTTTGTACATGGGATGATTGATTAGATTTGTCTACATGTCTTAATTTCACATTTTATTTAAAATTCATTATTATATTAATTTTTTTGTATCTCAATTACTCAATAATTCATGAATAGCAACGTAGCAGTTTGTGTTGATGCGAATGTTAATTGTTGTAAACTCTTTACTCTTTAAAACGAGCCCAGATCAAAGGTAGCACTGATATAGTGATACCCAAACAAACCATGAAGACACTGAAGATCAAGACGTTTCTACTATTCAACCAACCTTCAGTTTTAATCTCAAGGTGAACCATTTCAATCTTTTCCAATGCTTCAAACCATTTGTTATCAAATTTATAATCAGAGAATTTCTCAAGAACACAATGTCTACCACGTTTACTAATTTCCAATTTTTCAGAATCTGATAATTTGGAAACAATACTTAAAGTCTCTGATAAAGTATTAAATTTCTCTCTTGGGTTTAAATCTGGATCATATTCACTCTTGAAGAAAAATCCAGTTCTTGTTGAATCTGTTTCTTCAAAAGATTGTCTTTCATTCTTTGAATCCCATGGAACAACAATATCCAACTTTGGACCTGCACTTGCATGAACAATAGGTATCAATCCCGAAGCAACGTATTCAACAATGGCAATACCAAAATGTTCATTCCACATGGCATTCAAACCATAAGTGGCAGTTTTCAGTTTCTCTAGGACAAAGGAATATTTAGCATCAAGAATAAATTCAATATGTGAATCTGGAATCGCTAAGGACTTTGATTGACTCTGAAGCTTGCTTACATATTTCTCATCGTTGATATCACGAATAGATCCAATCAAAATCAACTTTGGAGCCTTGGATAGGTCTGTAGTTTTTAAGAATTTGGCATACTCTTCAATGATTAAACCATGTCTCTTTTCAGGCCGGAATTGAGCTAAGCAAACGATTTCATTATCCCTCCCCCATTTGGTTTGCTTGAAATCATCATCGGAAATGAACTTTTCAGTGGAACAAGGTGGATATAAGATGCTAATATCATCGTTTAAGGTCCAAATGGATTTGATATGATTATAAGTCCATGTAGAATTGACCAATGCAACATCCACAAAGGCACCGATGAAAGTATAAACAAACATAAATGATTGCCAATAAATGAATTTTGCAAAAGTTTTCAAACCTGAGAATGAATCAAATGAATAGTCTAATTTATTCAACATATCTTCCGAAATGATTGGGAAATGTGTGTATGTGATGATTGGAATTCTAAGTAATAACCAAACAACCGGGTATGAGAAGGGATAACCCATAGTGTCAATGAAATAATCTGGTTGAAATTTGTTCACAGCCTCAATGGTTAAGATAACAGAACCGATGGCTTGTCCCAATAAAGTGAAATATGGCCAAGTGGCAGAATCAACAAGGGATCTTCTGTTCAAATAGACAAATTGAAGTCTTTTATCATCCAATTCAATGTTAAATCTCTTAATAACATTGGCAAGAATGGTTTTTTTGGAATCCTGATCACCAGTGTAAACCACCACTTGACAATTTGGGTTATGAGTTTGTGTGTCCTTCACTGCCTGCCATAAAACACGTTCACCACCACCACCAGCATTACAATAAGGATGAAAGAACCCGTATGAAACCATAGTAATCGTTGCTTTTGTTTTTATGGGAAGAATTGAGTCTTTTGTGTGTTTTTTCTCTCTTTTTCACCTCTTTGAAATGTGTCAATTTGTGTTTTTGATCCGAAATTATTATCAACAGTTTTGGTTTTATCTAAAACAAGTTCGCGCAATACCACAATAATGATTTATCTTCTTTCTCTTTCTCTTTCTCTTTCTCTTTCTCTTTAGTTCTTCTCTTTGGTTCTTTCTCTCTCTCTGTCTACAATGTTCATCTGTTATATTCAGTGTATAGTATGATGGTTTCTTCTTTTTTACACTCATTTCCCTTCAAAGTTCCTTCTAACTCTTAAATAATGTTCCAATTCCTCTTTAGAAACACTTGGTGTTAACTCTCTTTGTGCCTTTAAGAAATCAGACATCTCAACAAACACCTGAGTATCATCTTCAGTTGCCACATTATCAAACCACCATCTTGTAGAAACTGGGTCCTTCTTATCCTTATTATAAATCTTGATCTTTTGATCAACTTCACCTGCAACACGAGTCATTGCATTCAACATTGAATCTGAACATAAAGCATAGAAATCAGCACCTGTGAAATTTAATGGACATTCTTCACTAATCTTTCTTAAATCAACATTTCTCATTTTGAACTTTCTTGTTAATGCCTCCAAGATATTTTGTTGCTTTTCATGAGTATCTGCAATACCCAAGTATAACATCTTATCAAAACGACCAGGTCTTAATAAAGCTTCATCAAGTAAATCAGGACGATTTGTGGCACCAACTACAAAGACACCATCACCACCATCACCTTCACTCATCCCATCTAGTTCAGATAACAACTGTGATACGATTCTATCCATAACACCACCAGAATCACCTTGATTACCTCTCTTAGGAGCAACAGAATCCAATTCATCAAAGAACACAACACATGGTTTAGCATCACGAGCCTTTTGGAAAACTTTACGTACATTAGCTTCTGATTCACCAATGTACATGTTTAATAATTCTGGACCTTTAACACTGAAAAAATTCAATGAGAAATTCGTAGCAATGGCCTTTGCTAGCAAAGTCTTACCTGTACCTGGTGGACCATAGAATAAGATACCAGATCTTTTCTTAACACCATTGGAGAACAGTTCAGGATGTTTTAAAGGTAAATCAATTGTATCCAAGATTTCACCCTTAACAACATCTAACCCACCAATATCTTCCCATTTAACATTTGGAATCTTTGGAGCACCAATTGAATCACTCAATTTGTTTCTTGCATCATTGATAGAGTTTTCAAAATCTAATGGAGTTAATGGGATGGGGTTACCATTAATTATGAAGCCAAGGTCAACTTTCAACTTTTCAGATAAGTTTTCTAATCTCTCTAATGAAGATGCCTTAGCATTGGCAAAGATGGAATACAAATCTCTTGGAGTTAAACCAGCACTCTGTAAAGCTAATGATTGGAAAGATACATCATTTCTAATCTCAATAGATGGATCATTCTCTATCAAATACTTGAAAATGGTCAATCTTTGACTCTCTGTGGGGACTGGAACTTCAATTTCAAATTTAAACTTGGAACGAACATCTTCAGAGATTTTATCTTCATCATTGGTACTTGCAATGAAAATAACACCTGATTTGGTATAATCATCAATCAATTCGTTGAATTTAGCATTTGATAATCCTGGTTGTTCTTGCTTTGGTGAAATTGCTTCAAGATGTTTAATAAAGACAATCAATTTGGAAGTTTCTTCAACAGCACGATCCAATCTACCACGAATGACACCAATGGTCTTTGAATCGGATGATGGATTTAAAACTTCATAACCATCGATAACGGTATAATGTACACCCAATTGTTGAGCCAAATTCTCAACGAAAAAAGTCTTACCAACGTTTCTATTCCCAGATTTCACCAGTATACTTGTTTTTAAATTTGGATTGATCAATGAGGATTTTATAAGCTTAATCAACTTTTCAGCATGTTCAAAGCCTTTAAATGGGAATTTTGGTTGTAATTTCAAATAAGTATCCCAATTGACGCTCAAATCTGGTGGCGATTGACGAATTATACCTGATTGAGACATTGAAGTATGTTGTGGATCAACGATGAATTGTTTATGATCTTCTTCAGTGATTCCATCAATTTCCAAGATTTTAAACCAAACAATTGAATCTGGATTGCCTACTGGAGATGATAATTCAGGGTTTATCAAGTTTTTAGCAATGATTGAATCAAATGTGATGGGGATCAAGTCACCAATTGATACAATTCTTTGTTTGATCTCAAAGAAGGTCTTAAGATTCGATAAGTATGATTGCTGAAATGTTCTAGATAACGAAATAGGTGATGCAATCTTAGAAATGTTGATGGAGTTGGCAATGGGCACATTGTTCAAGTTCTTATTAGTTTTAGAAATGGTGACTCTTGATGGTGAACCATTATTGATTAAAAAAATTGGAGATAAGTATAATTTATCACCAAATGTATGTGGTTCAATGAATGATTGTAATTTCACTAACTTTGTGTAATTGTTAAAATTGATCTCAATGTAATCTCCATTCAGGGCACCAATTTTAGATAAAATGGTATTACTTGCCAATGCTAATAGTTCATTATCTTCTTTATAACTTTCATCCATCTCTTTCAAAGATTCAACTTCAATATCCAACTTTGTAATCTTTGAGGATAAATAACCTGAAATATCCAATTCTATGTCCTCTTCTTTAATCTCAATCTCAGTCTCATTCCTTTGCAAACCTTTAATCAAAGTAATCTTGGTATCTTGAGTTAAAAGACCTTGATTAATAGGTTCACAAAGTAAAACTTTACCAAATTTCAAATAATCACCCTCATGTAAGATATCAACTTGAAATCTATTAAAGATATCAAACAATTCAGATCCAGAATGATTTTTTAAAAGTTCATAAAGTTCATCAGTGATTGAGATAATACTATTAGTTAATTCAATTGGATAAGCAACGGAGATTAGGGCATTTTGAATAGTGGATTCTTGAAAAATGGAATCATGAACAATGACTTTATTAATACCTTCAACATGTGAATTATTGACTTTATAAATGATGAATTTATTAAAAGTTTTGGATCCAATGGGCTTTAAACTGATGAATTCACCAAATTTTGGTTTTAAATCTTTGGAAAGTGATACAGTTTTCGTTGTTTCTGAGTCAATGATTTCTAAATTGACAATTTGAGGTTTGGAAGGTTTCTTTGGAGTGTCTGTGGTCATTCTTTACCGACTTTTCACCAACTTTTCACCAATCTTTTGGTATCAATTACTGGTATTTATATCTTGATAGTCTCAAGAGACTTGATTCTTTCAATATTATCTGGGGAAATATAAGTCTCACAATGACCGGGTAACCTCTTGAGTCCTAAGGCCCTCGGTTAAACAGAAAACCTCATTGTGGTGTTCGGATGTTTCTTCTTTTTAAACCAAAATAGACAATATTGATTTGTAAATTCATAGTAAAATTGAGTCTTTTTAACCTTTTCTTTCCTTTAAAGACCCAACTTTTAATATGTTTCTTCGACGTTATGAATCCTTCTGTTGCTACGTTGCAGGGTTATTTCCAAAATTCTTAACTTCAGGGCTTTATCTTTACGGTATTTATGCTTATTCTATTGTTTGTCTACAACTCATTGGTGATCTTTTTGGTATTGTTTTATTGATCTTGGGTCTGTTTTTATTCATTGATGGATTATATACATATTTCAAGATCATTAATGTTGGTGCTGGGTCACCATTGGACTTTCCTGAACTTAGAGGAGATTCACCTCCAAAACAATTGATCAATAATTCAATTACAAAGAAACAAAATGGGAAATTTAGATATTGTTCAACTTGTAAAGTTTGGAAACCTGATAGAACTCATCATTGTTCAAGTTGTAATATTTGTCAATTAAAGATGGATCATCATTGTCCATGGTTTGCTAATTGTATTGGTTTTAATAATCATAAATATTTTATTCAATTCTTATTGATAACAGTGGCATATACGAATTTGATTCTTTTGGTTTCTGGGGTTAGAATTTATAAATTCTTTAAGAATGATGAATTTGAAGATGCATTTATCAATTTAAATTTATTAATTGTTGGTGTGTTGAGTCTATGTATGTTTGTGTCCACAGGGATATTTACAATGTTAACAATATATTTTCTATTGAATAACATCACCACAATTGAAAACTTTGATAGGTATAGAATCTCAAGAGATGCAATGATCTTTAGTGATAGTATCAATGGTATGTTTAAACCACAGATGAAACATCCATTTGATTTGGGATGGAAGGGAAATTGGAAATCTGTTATGGGTGAAAATTGGAAAGAATGGTTATTACCTATATCTAATTTGAAAACTGGAGGAGATTTTTATGAAAATAATGGATTAACATTCAAGATGGATTCACAAATGTTGGAAAGTTTGAAGAATGTTGATCCGTTGCAACAAAGATTACAACAACAATTACTTGATAGATCCACTGTTTGAGATATATCCACAAACTTGTGATCTTAATGACTTTATGACCAAAGCACAAAATCAATTGATATCTTTTAATGCTTAAACATGTAACTCTTTTCTAAAACTTCCTTTGCCTCATTAATCTTCATTGAAAGGTATATACTACCACCTTTATCAGGATGATTTTTAATCATAAGTTCTCGATGTCTTCTTTTCAATATATCTCTAGTTAAATTCATAATATCATTTCCTTGAATATCCAATATTTCTAAAGCTTCAGCCTCTGTCATTCTTCCTTGGAATCCACCAGGGAATTTCATAAATTGAGATCGAAGTTGTGGATTAATCTTAATATATGGTTTATTATGAAGTTTAACACCGTTTAACGCTGCTATACGAACATTACTTAAACGTGTATACTTTGAGTATGCAGCTAATAAGTTTCTAGTGGTCAAAGCTGCAATTGTGATACCAACACCGATGATTATGGGTAGAACCTGTGTTTATGTATTAGTCTTGAGTCTTTGATCAAACGAGATGAGGTCATAATAATTAAACCATTAAAGGACTCACCATTTATATATATGATTTAAGGATAAAATGATAGATTTAAAGTGAAAGTAAGAGCTTTAAAACAGTCTTAAGCACTTGAGTCTTTATATTAAATGAAAGAAGACTCATTAAGACCATCAAGTCTCAATATATTAAAAGTCCATACAATTTCAATTTCCGGGTAACTTCTCAATTCAAATCAACAACAAAAAAATCCTGAAAAAGACACCAAAAAAGGAAGAAGAAGAAGTTGATTTGTTGATAAATTCAGAGGAAGAAACCAGTCTTTCACTATATAAAAGATTATACAAAGATCAAAGTCACAATGGGATCTGCCAATTACGAAAACAAACCTTTTGATCCGATCACAGTGAAACCAAATGAGAAGAAAAGTGAGTGTTTTCTATACTTTACAATTGATTAATGAATGAGTACTAACCTTTTGTTACTATAGGAGTTGCATACTTTTATGATGGTGAGTTGATGAGAAGATGATGATGATTATGATTATGATTATGATTATGATTATGATTATGATTATGATTATGATTATGATTATGATTATGATTATGATGTTTACAGAATCAAGTACTAATAACGTTTTCCTCATAGCTGATGTTGGTAACTACGCCTATGGTGCTGGTCACCCTATGAAACCTCATAGAATAAGAATGGCTCATTCTTTAATCATGAACTATGGTCTTTATAAGAAAATGGAGATTTATGTGAGTATCATACAAAGGAGTTATGGTGATGATAAATTTACTAACTAAATCTAAAAGAGAGCTAAACCTGCTACAAAACAAGAAATGTGTCAATTTCATACTGATGAATATATTGATTTCTTATCAAGAGTAACTCCTGATAATTTAGATTTATTTCAAAAAGAATCTGCTAAATTTAACGTTGGTGATGATTGTCCTGTATTTGATGGACTTTATGAATTTTGTGGTATTTCTGGAGGTGGTTCAATGGAAGGTGCTGCAAGATTAAATAGAGGTAAATGTGATATTGCTATTAATTATGCTGGTGGTTTACATCATGCTAAAAAATCAGAAGCTTCTGGGTTTTGTTATTTAAATGATATCGTATTAGGTATCATTGAATTATTACGTTATCATCCAAGAGTATTATATATTGATATTGATGTTCATCATGGTGATGGTGTTGAAGAGGCATTTTATACTACAGATCGTGTAATGACTTGTTCTTTCCATAAATATGGTGAATTTTTCCCAGGAACTGGTGAATTAAGAGATATTGGTGTTGGTAAGGGTAAAAATTATGCTGTAAATGTTCCATTAAGAGATGGTATTGATGATGCAACTTATAAATCCATCTTTGAACCTTTAATTGGGAAAATTATGGAATGGTATCAACCAAGTGCCATTGTATTACAATGTGGTGGTGATTCTTTATCTGGTGATAGATTGGGTTGTTTTAATTTATCCATGAATGGTCATGCTAATTGTGTGAATTTTTGTAAAAATTTAGGTGTACCATTAATGATTGTTGGTGGTGGTGGTTATACAATGAGAAATGTTGCAAGAACTTGGGCTTATGAAACTGGGATCTTAAACAATGAAATATTGGATCAAGATTTACCTTACAATGATTATTATGAATATTATGGACCGGATTATAAATTGGACGTTAGACCTTCAAATATGTATAATGCCAATTCTTCTGAATATTTGGATAAAATATTGACTCAAATATTTACCAATTTAAGCAATACTAAATTTGCTCCAAGTGTTCAAATTAATGATGTCCCTCATGATGCTGAAGATCTTGGTGATGAAGATGAAGATCTCCCTGATGCAATTGATACAAAAGGTGGTTCACAATTTGCAAGAGATAATATAATAACTCCAAAGAATGAATTTTATGATTGAATCTTAGGAATTATCTTCATATCATGTTGTTTTTTTTTTTTATTCAACTTCACTTTCTTTGAAGGTTGTAGTCAATCAATACTACTATTAAAGAAATCATTTGAGATGTTAAAACTTATAATAAAAGAAAGAAACAAAAGATGGGAAACATGATGATGATCTTGAGATAGCAAATATTAAAAATGGGAGGGAAAAAACAAATGGACTTTTCTGTAGAATATATATAAACAACGTCAAATGTCAAATGAATGTAAGATTAACCACAACAACATAGCTTACTCCAAAAGCCCTTTTCTGAATCTTCAGATCTCAGATCGTTTTGATCGTTAATCAAATTCTGCTGATGATCATTAACTTTGTTGGAATTCAATGCATATTGAGATGAGTTTAATAAATATCCCTGTTGGTTTAACTTTGGAGTCTTGTGCCTTGAATTGTTTAATGATTGAACTTTTGATTTGAGTTGTTGGTTTTGTTGAACTTGAGGTGGTTGTATTTGTGTGTTGTTTCTTGGAGTTGGATTACCATAACCATGTAAATTTGGTTTCTTATTGATTTGAGCATCCCAACCTTTACCACCATTCAAATCCATCCAATCATAATGATCATCTTCCGTTTCACTGATTGATTCTAATGCTAGATCCATTAACGATCTCAAATAGTCATAATCTGGATCTTCTTCAAACTTCAAATTACGGACATATGTCAAATAATCACCAAATTGAGTTGGTAATCCATGAACTAAATCACTTACTTGAGTCGATTGTTTCTTTTCACCAATTTTTTCATATTTTTGTTTGTTTGTTGGAGCTTTCAGCCCCTGCCATGGTAAAGAACCTCTTAAAAAGTATAAAAACACATGACCTAAACTCTCTAAATCATCCCTTCTTGATTGTTCTCTTCCTAAATGTGTGTTTATGGACATATATCTAGCAGTGCCACTCAAGGATTTACGTTCTCTGTATGGGATATGTTGTTTCGTCTTTGGATCTCTATAATATTTTGCCATACCGAAATCAACAACATGGACTGTATTTGCAGTTGGTGTTTGAGCTCTACCAATCAAGAAATTATCCGGTTTAATATCTCTGAATATGAGGTCTTTGTCATGAATAGATTGAACTCTTGTAATCATTTGTTTAGCAACTTGGGCCACTGTTTTAGGAGTGAATTTTCTACCACACCAATCAAACAAATCTTCTAAAGAAGGTCCTAATAGATCAATTACCAAAATGTTATGAAGACCTTCTTGACCAAAGTAGTAAGCTCTTGGAATACCATAGGAACCAGCCAATATTCTGTAAGCTCTATACTCATCTCTTAGTTGTGGTGCTTCACTTCTTCTAGGTTCGAACTTGATAGCAACCAGTTGATTGTTCAATAGGTTGATACCTTCAAAGATGATACCAAATGAACCTTCACCAATCTTCTTCCCCACTTTGTAGTGGATACCAATGACGTTAGAAGACTGTTGTGAGGAGGACATTTGGAAGTTATAAGTTCACGGTTTGAGGAAGTGTATAAAGACCAGTATTGTTTGCTAGTTGGTGGTTTGTGTGAGTTTGTCTTGAGATTCTTTGATGGCTCAATATTCAGCAGAGCAAAGAGTTTAACCGTCAAATTGGGGGAAACGTCAAATAGGATGATTTGAGATCTTGTGTAAGCAAAATATAAAACCAGCAATGGCCAAAAGAAGGGAAATTTTGCTGGGGGAAGGAAATAATCTTGAACAGAAGAAACCACACGCAGAATCAACAGGGACAAAAGCAAGAAAAAAAGAAAACGCAGCAAAAGGCACAAAGTTCAAATCGAAAAAGTTGGGAGAAAAAATGTGTTTTTAAAACGACTGAAAAGGGGTCCTTTGTTTTTTTTTTTTGTTGATGTTTTGTGGGAAAGTTTTGAACTGTTTTTTTTTTTTTTTTTTTTTTTTTTTTTTTTTTTTGGTTCTTTTGTGGATAAATTTCCAATTGAAAATTTCCCGATTGGGACAGATACCGCCAAAATTAGTGTTACCCTGATGTGTTTTGTGGGTATTAAACGCGTAATTATAATAAAAAAGAGAGACTCAAGAGACTAAACAGACAGACTCTTGAGACTTTGATAAGAGGAAAAACGCCACCGCCACCGGTCTCTTTATAAATTTATTTTCATTGTCATGGCAGAACTCAACGTTCATGATAAATGTCTGGCATATCATGGTCCATTGTTATATGAAGCCAAAGTATTGAAAATTCATGAAGTTGGCTCAAAAGTGGCTATTACTAAACAAGGTGAAGAAGATATTGAAGAAGATGAAATTCCAACTGAATTACAAAATGAACGTGTTTATTTCGTTCATTATAAAGGTTGGAAGAACTCTTGGGATGAATGGGTTGGTATAGGTCGTTTACGTGAATTTAACATTGAAAACTTGAGATTACAAAAAGAATTGAAAAAAGCTGCTTTATCTGCAACATCATCTGTTTCTGCTTCATCAGGGAAAAGATCTATTGACGTTACTAAATCTATGAATGGTGGTGGTATATCAAGAGCTAATAAGAGAAGATCAGAATTAGAACTTGAAAATGAACAAGAATATTTGAAAAAACCTGAAATCATCATTATAATACCAGATTCTTTGAAATCACTACTTGTTGATGATTGGGAATTGGTCACTAAAGATCATCAATTAGTCAAGATTCCTGCTAAACAGAACGTTGAAGATATCTTGAACAAGTTTAGAAAATCTTTGGGAAAGAAATCAATTACAGATACTGAAATATTGAATGAATTTTTAACTGGTTTGAAGGTTTATTTCAATAGATGTTTAGGTAACATTTTACTTTACAGATTTGAAAGACAACAATACCTAGAGATCACAAAGACTCCTAAATACAAGAAACAAGAGCTTTCCAAGATTTATGGTGCTGAGCATTTGATGAGATTGATTGTTTCTTTACCTGCTTTAATTGCTCAAACTACTATGGATCAACAAAGTGTTGGTACTTTAAAGGAACATTTGGAAGATTTATTGCAGTTTTTGGATAGAAATAAAAAGGAAATCTTCTTGAAGAATTATGAAAATGTTTCTCCTGGTTATGAAGCTTTAGCCAAATCTGTTTAAAAGTTATGATTTTGTATTTTAAAGATGATGTATATGTGTGTGTTTCTGTTTGTTTGTTTGAGAACAAGTAAGTAGTAATACGTGGTATCTACTGCTGGTTAATTTATTAAATAAAAGCATTTAATTGGTATCATAAATAATTATCCTATCCTGAAATCAAAGATAGGTGGTGACTGGGGTTTTTTGATCGTAAGCATCATTAGGTCTGGAAAGTTGAGGTTTAATATGTTGGTAAAGACTATGGTAATCATAATCAGTGTTGTAAGTATCATTGATGGTTGAATCAGAATCTCTCTTAATCAGTAGCTTACCATCATCGATTAATGTATTCAAACTGTTCTCACTGTCATTGACAAGCAAAGTAATACTTTGTTGTTTGTAATGAGTCGGAGAGTTGATCGTCGTAGATGTTGGAGAAGAAATGGTGTCTTTATCAAACATGCTTTCTTCATCTGAACTGCTATTAATAATATGTTGGTCTTTGATCTCTGGTAGAGAATCTAATAGTTCATCCATAATCATACCTGATACACCTGATTCTTCTGTCTCATTTTCAGTTGTAGTCTTGTCATGGACACCCAAGAAGGAATCAGCATCAATGGATAAGATCTTATCTTGAGTTGAAATCATTTCAATAATCGAGTCTTTAGCAGCTGGAATCAATGTACCACATTGTCTTTTGTTCACAACTTTATATATATCAGAATCATTAGTCATGAATGAATCATTGTAATAATTGATTGAATCTAAACCACCACTTAGGCAACAATCACTTAAATCTTCTTCAAAATTTAAATCCCAATGAACGATATTACCATCCCTTGAACCACTGTAAAGGTCACTAGATGAACTTTCTGACCATTGCATTGTCGTTATCAAATCGTTATGACCGCTCAAAGTACCAAAGAAGCTTTGTGCTCTGATATCCCAAAGTCTGATATTACCATCAAGATGAGACGCAGCAATGATGTTTGAATCATATGGGGCCCATTTTATGTTATTGGCACCCATCTTGAAATCATTCTCAGGGGTAAAGATTGATGGTTCTTCTAGAGAAGCTCTCAAGTCATTGATAGCAACACCAAATTTACCAGCCACGGCAATTATACCATGGTTTATCGGTGATGAATCAAAGTTTTGCATACCCAAGTTTTGATTCTTTAAGATTGGTATATCGGATCTATGTTCTAGATCCCACAAGAAAAGATTCTCATTGCATAATGTTAGAACTTTGTTATATTGATGTATGTTTATTTGCTTGATAGCTAAATTGCTGTAATGGTTTAAACTGAAATGCTTCTTGTGATTAAATCTCTTGATAATATGTGCATTTTCGTTAGATTCTGAGTTTGGAATTGACGTTAGATGTAAAACACCATTCTTGTGACCACTAAGTAATGAACTCTCTTCTTCATCATAATTCAACCACTCTAACTTGGAGATATAAGGCAAAGTAATGGTTTGTTGGTGGGTCAAATTTGAATCATCATTGCTCAGTTGATAAATGAATAGGTTTGAGGAAGTCTGACCTGAAGAAATGGCAATTTGTTCATTATTTTCTCTGTTGACGGAGATTGAGGTTAAATACTGATCATCATCTGGGATCTTCCAGTACTTTGAGGCGATTTTTGCCTGGTTGTAGCATGACTTGTCTATAATCTCTGGGATGCTTGATAGGTTCCACATCCAGCTCTCAGAGGAAAAGTTTCTTTTGCAAGAACTAGTGTTTCTCATTGCGTTTTGGCGGAACAAGTTTGAAGGTTTGTAGTAATCCATATTTGATGACTGAAGTTATGAGAGGGAGAGATAAATGTCAATAATGTACAATAAAGGGATCTCTCGACGTTTATATAAAAATCTGATGGCTGGTCCTGGTACTGAAAATCCAAGCTCATCGTGTCATTTTGCCTTGCAGGGAGCTGGACAGCTATCACTCTCTAGTTCTGGCACAACTTTTGGACCATAACTGAGTTTTCTTGACATTGAAGTGGTCGTATTGGGCTGGTTGTGTGCCTCTTTTGGTGCCAAATACAGTTAGTTCATGCATCCAAATTAGGTTAGTGCTGTATGTTTATGTACTATCTCATGCCAGATTGCGCAAAACCATGCAGGTTTATAAACCTTAAAGGGGTGTGTGAGGTTTCCAAAAAGGGAAAAGCTTTAAAATACTACATTAATGGTTCAGTTCTTTTTTCTATAGTTGTTTTTATGGTTGTTTATCCTAAACATCATCTCTGTATAGTTCCCTGTTTGTCAAACTTTTGCTTTCCTTTGTTTTATTCCATTTCATGTTTTTTTTTCCCTCTTAAAAGTCCAAACTGGGAGGCCAGGTTTTTTTTTTCTTGATCAAGAAATTGCCCGCCATTGAAAACAATCAGAGTATGAATTTCCAATGAGCAACCCTGAAAACTTGAGAAAAAAAGTCTACATCCTGCATATGAGGCACAAAGTTCTCCACTATTAATTCTTATAAATTCTTTCTGATATTGCATCATTGCATAATTTGCAATTGGAAAATTACTGATGAAGTATTACAATTTCCATCTCTCAACTGAGAATTTCATCTCGTATTAACAGAGAGGACACCATGTACTAGAATGTATTGATTATCTGCATTAATTATTATCAAAGTCTGTAATAGTTTGATACTTGTAGCCACTTTCTTTAAACTTGAACAAGCTCTTCATAGACCTTCCTTTCAATTGGGAAGTTGTCTAATTACTGGGAAGCAAGAAGTTTTTTCCCTCATAGTTCTCTTATTTATAACTATCGCTGATATCCTGAATATGTTTTCAGAATATCTTCTAACATGGAATCTCCCCCTTCTCCTTCTTGTTCTATCTTGGTATCTGAGCTTGGTACCTGAAGACTGAGTTCTGCCACTCCAAATGTGTCACCAAAGGAGTTTCATTCATGTGTCTCTAACCGTTTCTCCGCGAATATTTGATTTTGTGCGCGGATAACGTCAAAGAAAATTGACCCATACAACTTTTGCCACAAAGTTTGATTTAAATCATCGCGCTCATGTCTGAGGAAGACCGTTGTTGGATCTGTTTAGGATCAGATGGGGAGATCCCACCTTTGGCTATACCTGGCGAGTCTAAAAGTTTGATAAGTTTCTGTTCCTGTTCATTGAAGGCCCATAGGCGATGTTTGATTGACTGGGCTTCAGACCGTGAGTTTAAGGCTAGACTGGTTAATGAGTCCGATAACGTCCCTGGTGGTTTCCAGGAAACCGCTTCTATACCCATTGTTAAGTCAGGTATTGCTGGTGTGGTCTCTTTGAAATCGAAGAGAGGTTGGAAACTTTACACATCAAATGAGGTTCGTTGCCCTCAATGCCAATCCAACATTGTCTTGTCCATGAAACCAAGTTCTATTCTATCATTCTCGAATATTGTGAAATCAGCTGCGATACAATCATCAAAATATGTGACATTGACGATACTTGGTTCCACGTTCATAGTTGCTGGTACTGTATCCTTATTCTCATGGATCACTTCAGTAGGTGTCAAACTGTTTGATGCTATTGCCCCACAAAGTGTACAAATGACACTATTATCACTCAAAGACAGAAATTTGGACTCGGCTATGGTGAATGGTACTATTGGACTTAAACAATTGTCTGTTTATGCAGGCCTACCTATTTTCTTCTATTCTTTAAGATCCAGAAATTCGGCTCTTTACTTCTTGGGTAATCTATACCCAATCCTATTTTTTGAAGATTTACAATCAATTAACTGGAAAGACCCAAGGCTCTGGTTATCATTGCTACAGCCTTTACATGAAGTCTATGAGTTCTTGCACTCGATCACTTTTAACAGAGTTTACTATCGTTGGGTACAGACAACCAAGCCTTTCATTCTGGCTGATCGGTTGCCTGTAGAAGAACTAGATGAAATTGAAGAGGAGAACTCACAGTTTGTTGAGTTAGAGAACAAAAGACTTGAATCTTTGAATGGTAAGCCTTGGTATGAGAGGCTATATCACTGGTTTTGGCCAGTATATTCACCTCAAGAATATGAAATCGTTAAGCTGAGAAAATCAAGGGAATGGGAAAATATCCTAACTAGAGATTTTACCAGTATTTTCCAAAGAAAATCAAGATTCATGAGGATCCTGACAACTTTAATATGGCCATTTGCGGGCCAGGCTGTTGGTATTGGCCTTTCAAAGTTATCTTTTGTTAGATCATTGGTCAACAATGCGGCTGGGACCCCTGATGAAGCTACTTACCTAATCAACATATTGGGTCTATGTGTTTCAGCCTTTTTGAAGGACTGCTTGAACTTGTTCATTACATGGCGTCAAGTTAAAGAATACCAAAACATAGATATTGTTGACTCTCAGTTTACAGGTTTCGAAATTGGTTCAATGACTCTATATGAACCTGAAATTGCTGGTAATGATGTCATTGCTTACGATAACCAACTAAGAGACCAACTAGATCAAGTTATTGAGGACCAGTGGAACCCAAATGATGGTGTTCCAGTTTGGGATTTAAGAGTTGGAAGAATGGCTTTGACTAGTCTAAGTACTCTTGTTAATGAACTGTGGAACGTAGCTGTCCAGACTAATAGTGGTAATGTATGATTATTTATGTGTGTATCTAACGTGAATATGTTCAATTAATAGATTGAAATGTAAGTAAAATAACTGTGGACCATATGAGACTATCACTTCGTTAACATTTGGTTTGCACTTATTACCAATTATTATTATATCGGTAGGAAGCATAGAGCAGAATAATATTAATAAGTGAATGCAATCTTCGTATTATTTAGATATAAGCAGGCTAAAACTGGGTTTTAATAATATATTAATAAGGTCGTCTAAGTCGTCTACGTTGAATAATTTATAATATAATAAATCAATTAATTAATTAAATGATTAGTTATTATTTGGTTTTAAATATTGTAAGCTGTTCGTAATTAAAATTAAAATTATATTTAAACACTTCAGTTCCAAAATGAATAATATAATTAATTAAGTGAAAACTTAGATATTATTGATATTGATAATAATGTCAAGATACTTCAAAAGCTACTATTCTGAAAGGCTACAGCAAGAGCTATTCAGGTTAAATTTTGAGCCTTGTAAGCGGTTTCAGATTTATGTCTGTTTATAATGTTCTACTTTATGATTGGCCGCGGCATGAGAAAAGGTCATCGCTGCCTGGTGAGCTCTCATCATCCCAAAAGCAAAAGAAAGGAAATAGGTTGAGTAAAACATCATTGCTCAATTTCAACTCAAGCTCACTACTGATGATCTTGAATCTTGAAGCTTAAGAATGATTCTCACTCTGTAGTTCATTCTGGTGTCTCTATCAATCAACTACGGTTTACTTTTACTTGTTGATATAGCTAGTCTGAAGGAGTCCTGTGAGATCAAGACACCAAATGTAGCAAAACTAGTGGACCAGGAATCTACAACTTTGAAAACTGTAAACAAAGTGTTCATTTCATTCACTGTGATAAAATTTCTTGAAAATGAAATTAATCAAACAGTTAGTATCAAACTTGGCCATACCATCAAACAAAGTGATATGTGGCTTGTTATCAAACTGATACTCCAGTAACTGATCAATCGTCAGAGTTTCTAATGATCCATTCACTGCCAAAGTGCCACTTTTTGAAGATATCGTAAAAACACCAGCCTTATCGCAGTTAAACATGAAGTCAATTTTAGGAAAGTTGAAACCTGGGAAGAAACTCGAGCCTGAAGAGCCTAAATCTTGATTTAAACCTCGAAGTTCAATTAGGATACCTTTTTCATAGAGCCTTTTAGACGAGTACTTGTATGCACCAAATTTTGGAAGTTTACCAGCTTTCTTTAGTTCTCTTTCATAGAAGAATTGCTTAGTAAACGGAAGGATTCTTTTCTGCTTTGTTGGTTTTGATTGAAGTTCCTCCATAGATTTATCAATGTGGACATTATATGCGCTTAGTTGACCATTCAAAAAATTATGTTTTTCATCCAATCTGATTAATGTGTTCTCAGCGATGGACAATTGTTTCTTTCTTGCTAACCTCTGATCGTGTTTGGTTCTGATATCATAAGCAATCTCATTCAACAAGATCTGGAAAGAGTTCTTTCTGCTTACTCTACCCATAGCCTCTAGCTCCAAGATCCTCTCAAGAGCCAACTGCTTTAGCTTATGATAAGTGACTGTTGACAAATCACCCAAAAACCCTTGTCCATCATTCACATATTCATTGACACGGTTATATTGTATATCTTTGTTTTCTCTGGAAATTATTTGTTTAAATTTAATTTCATGAATTGGGTCAATTTTGGATCTAAGCAAATCATACAAGTCAGCTGAATCATCTTGAACTTGGATCAAATAGAGAACACATCTCTTAGCTTGCATAAATAAGGATTTGACTCTGGTCTCTTCAGATGATGTCTTGTAGGATGATGGATTTAGGTTCAAAGTGTAGTAACCATGTAGTTTGGAGACATCGGATGCATTATTAGATTGTATCTCCACAATAACTTCACGTAAGGTGTCATCAGCAAGTGGAGCAATGGTATCAATTTCTTTCTTGATCAAGTCATCAATAGATAGCATGTCAGAAATTCTTAGGGTCAAAGATGGCCTGTTATGAGCAGTAATATCATCATACACTGACATATTGTAGACAGTGTCAATCTCACCAACATCAATAATACTCTTGATCAAAGATCTGACACCATCAACGGAAGAGTAAATAAACTTGTTTAGCGGCTGGAGATAGATCTGATCAGTACCAAATGGTTTCATTATAAACAACTGTGTCAAGAACTGAGATAACGTCAGTAGGTTCTTCTGATAGAACTCTGATTCACTCATAGGTGAGATTTGAAACAGTTTTGGGGTACCAAGAATAGCGCTTATAAAACCATTGATGATCACGTAGCCAGCATTTGCCAAATGTTCTTGCTCAAGATTCTGTGGAAACTTTTTCATTGAGGCTTTATAGGCAGATCTAGCCAAGACTTTGATATGTGTAGGAATTTTGTCAATGTTGTCATTAATGATACGGTAGATTTCAGACCCATATTCTCTCAATTGCTGCAGGTTTGCTATGAAAGCATTTTTGGTTTCCGGATCTTCAATAGCCTTCTCAACTGCCAGAGTCTTTGGCGTGTTGTGAACAGCCTTGTATATCAGAACCGGATCGCTCTCAAATGTAAGATCTTCATCAGCCATCACACCTTCAACTATCTGGCCAAGCAGGTTTTGTAGTAATGCCTTTTGTGTTTCATTGAAGGTCTTCAACAGTCTTTGCCAACCTAACTTTGGGTGTTTTTGCAAATCATCAACAGAATGTGATTTTATAATGAAATCCATCAAGGTTCCTTCAATCAAACGAATAAACAAATATTCTTCTCTTGTTGGTAATTCCCTAGATTGCAAGTCATTAAAAATCTTTAAGGCGACATCAACACCACGATAATCACTGTGAATCAATCTGGTAAGATACATTGGCTGAGTTTGTAATAAGTAAAATAGTTTCTCATATGACTCCATTCGAGTCTTAGCTCTTCTGTTCAATGAAGTTACATCAATGGTTGACACATTGGTGGTATTCTTGAAGTTAATATTCTTTTGAAGCAGCAATTCATCCAAAGTAATTTTGTTCTTTTGTAGCAAAGCAATTTTCAAGTCCAAGTGACTTATGTGTCTCTCCAAATGCTCATTGGCGTTAGTTTTTTCATTAATTGATTCTTTGATTCTCGTCAGGTTAACTTCTTCAGCTATATCAACGTCATTGTCGTTCAACAAATAAGCGAATCTTCTAATAACTGACAATGGTGGATTCTCCATTGAAATCAGTGATTTGTAAGCGCTACCCAGGTACTTTCCTCTAATGAAGCTCTGAATCTTAATAATAGCAGGCAAGTGTTCCTCATAATACTTCATCACCTCCCTCTTAGACTGCCTGTACAAGTAGCCGCGAATTGAGGATTGAAGGGCAATAGTCTCCTCAATGTAAATCTCTAAGTTATCCAGAAACAAATCATAGCCGAATCTGGATAATACCCCACGAATATGAGCTTGCATTAAAGTCACAGGTTGTTCAACAGTAGACAAGATGCGTTGTAGTGACTTGTATTTAGTCCTCAAAGCCTTACCTCTAGCAATAGCAGCAAGTTCACTTAGCCTTGGATACTCGTAATCAATAGTATCAAGGACACAATTCAGTTTGTTACGTGATAGTCCACCACGAGCGATAGCTTGTAGCTCAGTCAATTTCCCAGCATTATCATAATTAGTGCTCAATTTCACAGAAACATCCAGCCTAATAGAATTACCACGAATAACAGATTGAAGAATAGTAACAGCATCTTCTGCAGAATGAGCCTCTCTAACCGAAATGTTGATCTTTTTCAAGAACAAAGAACGGCGTGCCTCAGATTGGATCTTCACGATTACATCATTCACTTGATTAGCGTTCTTGGTTCTGGTATGGATTTTGTTTCTTCTAATGGCAGTTTGTAAAGTTGTGACATTATCTGATTCAAGGAGAAGACGAACTTTGATTTCATGATAGGTCTTTCTTATCAAGAAACCACGGCATATACTTTGTAGAGTAGCAATTTCAGTATCAGGGTGTGTATCAGTGACTTCTTTGATTTGATTTCTTTGCTTCTTACCTCTGATCAAAGACTGAAATGAGACAAAGCTGGAATCAAACTCGTTGATTATAGAAATACTGTTTAAAAACTTGCGTCTAGCCAATGATCTTCTCACTAAGGATTGAACTTGAACGATGTTTTCAACCATAGATTTCAGCATAATTCTATCAACAAACATACTGTAGCGAAAAATAGAGCCCCTGGCAATGGCTTGAAATCTGGTGATATTCTTCAGGTAATCATTTTGATTCAATGTTTTTCTCTTCGATGGTGACCTATTGTAACCGGAAATCAAGTTTTTGGCAAAGTCGTCTTCATCGTTTAATGGTGTAGATGGTTGGTTGACAACTTTAGGTGGCTCTTCGAGGGCAGGCTTTGCAATTACCGGAGTATTAAGCTTTGTGTAATCTGGTTCATGATCAGCACCGTTATCAAAGAATGGATTATCTAACTTAGACTTCCTTGGAGATAAAAGAGGAGCTTGTGGTAGAGGATCGTTTCTCTCAACATTTGTTAAAGAAAGTTTCTGTGGTGACTTGATTTCACGACCAAACTGTTTGTTCATAGAGTCAAAATTAGGCAGATTAACACCAGCAAGGTTTCCCTCAGAATTCTTGATCTCTTCATCGGTGAAATCAAGTTTACCACTTAGCACTTCCATTGTTGGGGCTGTGTTGTCTTGAGCTAACATAAAGCTTAGTGCATGAACACAAAAGATGACTCTTGGAATGTTTTTCTTGTCATAAAGATCTGTCAGCTCAAACCTGAAGAGATCTGGCATTTGAACATAGTCTAAGAATTGGAAAAACACGTTTATGTTCTCTGTGTGCTTAAATTGTAATTTGGCACCAGAAGGAGTGATTCTCTTCACAAGATCTGGCTTGAAGTGCTTGGTAAGTTTTGCCAAAATGACACCATCTCTCAATGCATCATTTGCCAAATCAGAAGCAGCTGGGATCTCCTCACCGATGACCTTCTCTATCCATTCTTTAGCTTCACCAATACGGCATAAATACTCGTAACCCTTTTGAGATTTTCTGTTGGAAATAGTCCACTGTGGAGGAGGAGGAGGAGCAGGAGGAAGAGCTGTGATAGAAGAAGATTTTGATGTACGCTTCAAGGGAGAAGGGCTGTCTAACTTCAATTCCTCAAGAGACTTTTGAATATCTGTTTTGACAGGGAATGGGGAAGGTTGAAGCTTTGGAGGACTAGCTGTGACAGAATCTCTCTGTTGGACGATTCTTTTGACTGGAGAAAGCTGTTCCCTACCAATCCCAATGTTACCAATCTCATCAGTAGCCTTTTGAAGCTTCGAAGGGGATGTTTGAAGTCTCTCAACCGTGTTTAGTCTTGCGGAGGGTTGGAGAGGGCCGTTGTTACCACCATTTATGCTGTCAAGGTACCGAGAAGCGATACCCATGACTGGCTGTATGTTCTGGATACAAGTTCTTACAGGAGAAGAGGGTTCTTTCCTGAGCTTTTGGTGCGTGGATTTGGGGTTTTTTGAGGTTCCTGTGTCTTTAATCTGGAACTCTTTTTTTTCTTTCTTCTTTGTTTTGAAAATCTGAAATGTAAACAAAGACAATTTAACTGATTACCCTGGAAACGAAAGGGATCATAGAGCCCCCCCAAAATTACGTAAGCAAAAAATGAATCAAGTCTCAAGAAAAGAAAAACACCGTTTAATTAAACTAAATATCTTTATTCTTTATCCAAGTTGGGGGGGTTAATTCTGGGAACAACAATTGGATTAACAAAAAAAGTGGTCATAGAGTGTTGTTATGGAGACACACATCAAGACCACTGCTGATAGGATCCGCAGAGTTAATAGGGATTATAATACCTCAGACAAGTACCTTAACTACTTTCAAGATGAGAATGACTTTTATTCAAAAATAGGGAATAGGCTGGAAGAGTTCACCTCTGTGTCGCAATGGTTGGTACATTTCCTTATAGGAACACCGCCACTAGTAGATGACAAACCTACTCCCTCTAAGGATGCTGATGAGGATGAGAAATTGACCGATTATGAAGACAAGAACACAGAATCACAAGCGCCGCCACTAAAATTCGCTGATAAAGACTTCAATTTAAAACGTTTGGAAAATTTGCCACTTGATGTTGAATCAGAGTTTGATTTCAACTACCTTCTGTTCTATTCTTTTCTTGGCTACATCAAACCTGCCAATTACTTTATCCATGAACATGAATTGGTGCCTTACTCCAAGAAGGAGTCACTGAAGGAGAATATCACCAGAGTGCTTGCAAATTTGGTCCAATTATTGATATTTATTCGCTCATATGAAGGAGAAGAGTCATCAGATTTGCAAGTGATAGCTACTAGCTTGATTTATCACTACAATGAACTCTTTACAATAAAGGTTGTTCAAGATGAAACTGATGATGAGCCAATGAATGAAGCACAGAACTTCCTAACCATATACCCACAGCAGGCTGCTCAATTGATGTATTTTTTAATTGCTTATGATAATCCACCAGAAAATGAATCTTTTGATGAATTCAAAGAGTCCTTAGATTTGGTGTTATCTGTTTTTGAAAACACTCCAAAGTATCAAGATTATCAAAATTATTTATTGCTTGAAAAACCACTCCTGAAAAGTACATGTGAGAGTTGTTCTTCAATTGAAGAATATCAGAATAAGATTAGAAGCTTCTTTCATATCAAAGACCTCAAATCATCTTTACTAGATCTTGCAATCACTCTGTCCAATAAGGTCATGTTCCAAGTCAGTAAAACTCAAGATTGGAAATCAACTTCTTATCTGTCAGTGAACCCTGCCAAAGAGGTTGAAGAAATCAAGGAAGCACATGAAAATCAAATAGCCAATCTAAAAGCCAACCTCGAAAAAGATATTAACGCCAGAAACGCTAATGTTATCAATGAACTTCGAACAGCTCTATTGAAACATGAAGAAGAAGCCAAAATACTAAAAGAGAAGCTTAGACTTAAAACTGATGCTGTTGAAGACTTGAAAGCAAAAATTCACCAACAACTTGATCATCAAGCTTCAAATGCAGTCATTAGTTATTCAGATTTTGAGAAAAACAACCCAGAATTGTTCAAAAAGATTAGAATCTCAGTTACCAAATTGACTTATGGTAAGTGTCGTGGAAAGATTGAAGAATTAGAGAAAAAGGTTTCGAAACTTGAAAATCAACTTGCTTTGAAAAGAGAAACAGAGGGAACAGGATCTCAAAATAACAGTACAAGTAACAACTCAAATATACCAAGTGGTAGAGCTTCAGATTATAGAGTTGAAGAAACTGATGATATTGATAATCAAAATGACTATGATGAAAGATATGAGGATAGGGATGAACGCTATGGTCTAGTCAGAATCCAAGGCCACAACTCCGGTCATTCGCATGGACACACGTCAAGCCATGGCCAAGTTGTGATGGTATCGCCACCTCTTCCACCACCTCCTCAACAAATGTCACCACATATTCCTCAGGGTCCCCCAGGAGCGCAACAACACTATCATATTCATCCTTCTCATCAACATCAAAATCAACATCAACATCAACATCAGCACCAACATCAACACCAACATCAACATCAACGTCAACAGCAAATACCAGCACCAGCACCATCTTCCTCATCTCAGAGGTACACATACGACAGGGGAAACTTCTATGCTCCTCCTGGGCGTGGTTCATATCAACAAAACACCTATTATCCACCAAATAATCCTTATCTCTATTAAGTTAATTGCTACGAATTTATGTCAAATAATTAAATCGAGCTGTAGCCCACCTTTAATTGAATGTAACCCTTCTCTTCACGAAAACTTCCATCTGTTACCACAGTTTTCACAGGTACAGAAAGTAGTCAAAGGTTCATCAGCAGATCTGGTTTGCAGTTGGTAGTAACTGACTTTCTTCTCTTTACACTTACCACATGTAAATCTATCCGTAACAGCTCTTTCTTGAGTAGCACCTTGGGCATTGAACAAATTCTTCTTCTTGATATCCTCTAATTGCTGTTTTAGATGCTCTGGGGCCATATCTTTAGGATCCATGTTGACAAATTTTGCAGGAGAAATATCACCATTGTTTATTCTTTGTCTAAGTTCAGGATTGTTCTTTTGTCTTAGGTTAGAAGCTAAGGTTCTTGCTCTAGTTTTATATGATTTCCCAGTATCCATTCTCTCTTTCGAAAATAGTTCCCTTTCGATATCTTTAGCAGTCTTTAATATAGCATTTGGTGGATGTTCAGAATCAATACATAGTCCATTATATAGGACACCAATAACGTTGTTTCTATCCTTGTTGCTTTCATATATGGCTATCTTGACACCATCGTTAGCATAACTACGTGGGCCTTGTGACACGAATTTCTTCTGCAGGGTGGTCGTTGTTGTTGTTGTGTTAGATGTAGAGATGGATGAAGTTGTAGGGGTTGCAGATGTCGTTGGAGAAGCAGATTTATCAGCACCAAGTCTTAGTTTCTTCTCCTTCGACACTTCATCCTTCCAAAATTTGATAATCTTCTTAACCAGCGTTGCAATCTCTTCATTTTGAGAGGTTCTGAATTTGTTGACAACAACACCAACTTTAGTTTCCTGAGTGGGCTGTTAGTATCACTGATTTATCGATTCCCTTTAGGCCATCAGGGCGGCGTTTGAACTCGTTTGGACTCGTTTAGACTTACTCTAAGTAACTTTTCAGTAGGTTTTATGGATTTTTTTAACACATTGAGCGTGTCCAAGATCTCCTT
Organism: Taiozyma dajiaensis; assembly: GCA_030579075.1. Lineage (NCBI taxonomy): Eukaryota > Fungi > Ascomycota > Saccharomycetes > Phaffomycetales > Wickerhamomycetaceae > Taiozyma > Taiozyma dajiaensis. Next base: position 102,664 of record JAKUAB010000015.1, read on the forward strand.
TTCATTCTTTGTACTTTCAAGAGTGGCCATATGGCCCTTTATGGTTTTAGCGTCCATATTATCACTGTGAGAAATCGATAAATGTTGTTCATTTACTTAAACAAACGATCTGGTTTTTTAAACATTTTAATTTCCATTCTGTAAAATATCTGTACCAGCAACCGCGGTGTGAGATTTATGCTGTTATACAGAAAACTAAAACCATACAGCTTAAATTATACATTAACCACACAGAGAACCAATTCAAGTTGTTTATTTATCTATTTGATATCTCAATTCTACAACAAGGCAAATATAATGGAGAGTAAAAGAGTACCTGGAAAGGTTATATACATTGGTTCTATTCCTTATGATCAAACTGAGGAGCAAATACTGGACATTGCCCGGTCAATTGGGCCTGTTATTAACCTTAAGATGATGTTTGACAAAGAAACAGGTAAATCAAAAGGGTTTGCATTCGTTGAGTACAAAGACGTTGACACAGCATCATCTGCTGTTAGAAACTTGAACAACTATGCAATTGGTAATAGACAATTGAAGTGTGATTTTTCATCTGAGAACACCTTATCAAATGCTAATAATTCGAATAACAATACTCGAGAGGAAACACTTCCCCCATTACCACAAGGTATAAACTTGGCATCACCAGAGTTATATGCCGAGTCAATATCTAATTCATTAGACACTTTTGACCAACAAAGACTAAATAATATCGTACATGACCTTCAAGCAATGGCAAAGAAGAATCCATTTTTATTACAAGACTTACTAAATCAATGTCCACAATTAAGTTATTCTGTTGTTGAAATCTTACTGCGGTTACAAAAAGTTGACACAAATGCTGTGTCAAAGATTTTGGTAAATCAACCAGCTACTGAAAATACGGGAGAAGAACTTGATAAAGAACAGTTGGAATTAATCAAACAAGTGATTCAGATTTCAGATGATGATTTAATAAATCTTCCAGAGGAACAGAGAGCCTCTATTTTAGAAATTAAAGAGAACTATAAAAATGGTGTTTATGGTGATTTGATTTATTAATAGAATAAATAATGTGTTGTCTGTACAAAATTGTTTGTAGAATTGTATAGGGAACTTCATTTTGTGCTTAGTAGTCTGTCTCCAGAGACTTTCTTAGAACCAAAACAAAAATCAAGACTAAAAACCAAAAAGAAAAAAAATCACACAAACCAACAACAAATCAAAAACTATTAAGCACAACCACAAGTAGAACAAGATACAAGTGGACGCTTTTAACCTAAAATAATGTCTTATTCTATTAGAAACCGGGGGATTGGTCACTCTCAACAGTTTACCACTGGTCCTCCTGAAAAGAAACAGAGGCTTACCCATGAGACGCCCAAATCACTTCAAAATGCTTCTTCAGTTGTATATGTTGGTAATATTCCTCCAGATTGGAACGATCAAATCATCGGCAGTGTTGTCGCTGGTAGTGGGAAGATCATTGATATTAGACCAAGACTAGACTCGTCTGGACGTTCGAAGAATTTTTGTTTCGTGGAATACCTAAACTCAGAAGAAGCCTCGAATGCTATCCCATTGTTAAATGAGATCACATTGGGGCCTAAGCGAAAACTTAGAATTGAATTATCAAAGGAAGGATTAAGAACTACGACACCACTCGAAAGAGATGTTCTGAAATTAGACAGAAACTTTTTACCGTATTATGTTAATTTACCTGCAGAAATGCGTACAGATCCATCCATTGAGCAGTCTACTACTACTAATACTGCACCTCCGACTCAAACACAACAAACTCCTGTTCCTCCATTACAACCAAAACAGGAAATTCCTGAAGTTCTGGCGAAGGCTTCAGCTCATTTACCAGCTTTTAACGCAAATACCTTCACATCTGATGACAAGATCTCTGAAAATTTACAAACAATACCTCCTGTTCAATTAATTGAACTGTTGGCTACATTAAAGACACTGATAAGTCAGAATAATTTCTTATCTGCTCAACAAGTGTTTCAAATGTCTCCAAATATCCCAATAAATGTTGTCCAGGCTTTGGTTTTGATGGGATTAATGGATATAAACGTTCTTACAAGTGCAGTATCAGGTGCCACCACTTCACAACCTGTTACCAATCAATCTACTCCATTACCTCAAAATCCACCTATTCAACAAAATTCAAGTTATGGAGTTGTTCCAGAGCCTGCTACAGTGACTCCTCAACCAGATCCAAGATGGCCTAACTTACCTGTAACAACTGCTGCTAAATTAGCAACTTTAGACTCTGGTACTGCTACGATGATCTCTCAACTATTGAGTTTACCTTTGGAACAAATAAATCTTTTACCAGAGGGGGAAAGAAATGTGGCCCTGAACATACGAAGCCAATACTTGTGATTATTTTTAGTCGACTGTCTAAATCTTTCTTTCTCTTCTGTTATATCTTCGTCTTCTTCTTCTTTGTAGAGAGATCGATTTCTTCTGTTATTAGCACAACCCTCCCAAAAGAGAAAAATTAAAAGAAAAATACCACAACAAAAAGAACATAAATTATAATCCATAAATTGCAAAGATGAACAAAACAGATCTCAATGAACTTCATTCTCACTTGAACTTTGAATTTAAAAGTAAGTTACAAAACCAAGTTCAAATAATGTATTTATTCTAACAACTAACAGGACTCAAATCGTTACAAAATCCTGATGAGTTGGGATCCCAAATTGTGTCACTTAAGAAAGAAATTGAAAATATTGGTCATTTACTACCCAGTCATCAACAGCTGTCGTATTTAGAGCAGATCAAGGAATTACAAGAGAAGGTTAAATCGGAGAATAGACCTATTCGAAGAATCAAAATCAATAGAGATCGTAAAAATGAGATCAAAACTGTTGTTGTTGATGATAATCATGATGATAATGATGACGATGTCCTGGAAGTTGAAGAAAAGATAAGTCCGATACTGAAGTGTGAGAATCAATTGATAAAAGTGACTCAAAAGTCTACTACTGTGTCAGATTTGAAAGACTCAATTGTTATCACTGATGAGCTGAATTCTTTCACGGTAAAGAACATAGATAATTGTATTTTATCGATACACTCTAATGGTCCTCTTTTTGTACACAATGCTTCCAATTCGCTCATATATGCAAAATGTCACCAATTAAGGGTTCATGATTCCTCTAGCGTTAAGTTTATTACCAATATCAAGTCTAATGGTGCTATAATTGAAGGTTGTAAGGGTTTAAAGTTTAACGAAGGATTGATAGTTAACGATTTCAGCCACCCATTTGGAACCAGCCCAAACTACACAACATTTGAACCAATTGAATCACAAGAGCTCGAAATCAGAAATCAGACTGACACTTGTAATTTATCCAAGTATTTAGAGCTAATTTAAATATGAGTCAAAATGTATGAATGTAAAGAGTAAAGAATAAAGGGTTCATAAAGGCCTACTATTTAATAGTTAAAAAAGAAAGAAAAAAGGAAACCTTTTATAAAACTTCAGATGTATAAGTGTCATCTAAGATCTCAGATATCATCTTGATCCATTAATTACAAAAGGGGTTTTCGTTACCTTAAAAGCCTTGAATAGTTCTGGTTCTCTTTGTATTCAAGTTCTACAGAAAAATAAAAATGAATTCTAAAAAAAAAACCATTACACACAAAGAAGTTACTACTCCACATCACAATCAACAAAATTAAAAATGCTCAGATCCATCAGATTATTGCGTCCATTGAAGCCTCTGAGATTTCAAAAGTCAACTTTACAACAACCAATCAGATTTTATGCCACTGAGAATACCAATATTGATCCTAATCTGTTAAGTTTGATTACAAAATTACAACAAACTCCATCCGTGGTACAAGCAATTCATAAATTTAACAATGTCATGACAAATAAAAACATTTCCTTAGATGGCAGTTTCTCCAACTTTTATAAGATCATGAATGATGATGAGATCAAAGAATCATTGAACAATGTTTTAATTGAGATGAATAATGCTGGTATTCAAATATCCCCAGATGTCTTGAAACCTATACTTGAGGAAATACAGAAAAAGAAATCGTAAGCTCATCATATGCCATTATCTATTATTTATTTCACTACCGTATCGATCCACAAGCCACCATACCCATTTTTCAAGGGGTCTGATAGTTTGCCACCAATATAAATCATCACTTTCATTAAGTAGTGCCTTTATAATGTGCTGATTCAATATGGAAAATGTAGAAACCAAAATTAACATTGACAATAGTACGAAATTTATAACCAGGAAGAATCTCGCAAATGACTCTTTGCTATCCACCTTAGGAATTGTTTCTTCTTGAATTGAGATTGGGGATAGTGGTGATAGATTGAACGGGCTAAGTAATGTTTTCTTAAGATCAAACTCTTTCTGTCTTTTAGACTCAATGAGCCTCAAAAAATCAATATGATACAGGTCACCAAGAAAGTTTATCAACACGTCATCGTAGATTAATAAGTTTGGGTATTTAGAAACGAAATTCATTGTTGTTTTGTGGAGAACTGAATCCAACTTGATGTTTAGCTCATCCTCCAATTTTTGTAACAAAAGAGGAAGATTCTTCGATATTATAAACCTCCCACCAGCACTGTCTGTCTGAAGAAACTCTTCTATCACTAATTGTACTTCAAGATCTTCCATTTAGTCGTGTTATTGGTGTTTTCCTGTTCGTATCTTTGACCTTTGACGTCAACAATAATTTGTGTCACCAAATTCTTAAAAAAAAAAAGGAAAACTGTGTTATTTCTAGAATTTTTAATGAAATCAATCCATTGTAGAAACTAATAAGGAGACAGTGTGGCCAAAAAAATGTCAAATAACGCTAATAACAATCCCACAGCGAGTCTACAACAGCCAAATGTTGTAGCAGATGATGATTCTACTATGACGGATGTCCCGATCGATGAAATGGGTAGAGGTAGGGATAGTGGGCTGACGAATACGATTCCAGAGCAAATGATTGATAATAACAACATAACAAGTAACGATGAAACTTCGAATGGCATAGCTGTTGATTTTCTTCCATTAAGGGACAGTGCTACCCCTTTAGACGTTACAGACATCTTTCGACAATTTTTTGGAAATCATTTTGGTGTTAATGATGGTGGTGATAATGAAGGTCCTACTGGTATTGAAGCCTTATTTGGAGGCGTTTCAAGTCGAAAAGAGAAAAAGAAAGCCACTGAAAATGCCATCAATCATCTAAAACATTTGAATGTTCACGAATTGAAGGATAACATTTGTTCAATTTGTTACGAACCTTATCATGATGATAAACAATCAAAGTCCGAAGATCTAATTGAAAAGAGATTTGAACCACTGGATAATGATCCTGCAATTCTATTCCCCACAGATGCCACAGGAAAGAAGTACTCAAAATTCAAGAAACCACTTCTCTTGGATAAGGATGATCACACTCCAGTTGAGATGCCATGCAAACATATATTTGGGAAAACCTGCCTAATAGAGTGGCTAAAAAATCATAGCTCTTGCCCTCTCTGTCGAAAAGAAGTTGAATCTCAACCTATATCTGGCAAGGAGAAGATTAAAAGCTTCCCAAGAAGCTTTGCCCCTGCAGACTGGTCAAATTCCCAGTTGACTAGTGATGACCCTTCAATTCCACTACCGAATGGTCCAATGTCTTTCGAAGCATCTATTGTACGCGGTGATGGCGCTGCTGTTGCATTTGAAGTTGTCAATAACTTGGCACGGAGATACATAAATGAGTGATGACAATAATGAGAGTATTCTAATTCAAGTGGCTAATTTATTAGCACTCCAAAATTCGTAAATCTTTTTATTCTGATCTTTTTTGAAATGTAACATTTTCTCTTCTATGTCGTCTCTGGGAGCTATGCATCCAAATAAAGCTTACAATCGCATAGGGTGCTTCATTTGTGTGTGTTTTTGTGTGAGATCTAATTGTGTAACATGTGGGGCCATCTTGGACACTATACATGGCATGTCATCAGGGAAATGGAATTCAAGTCAACTGGCGCATTAGGGAAAGACTTCAGGGTTTATAATTATAAATATAAAACTTATCGAATAAATATAATACTAGCTTTGAGAGGAATTTTCTTTATCAGTCGAGATACCATATTATTTATTAGTATGATATGTACAAAAGCAAAGGTTGTAGCCGCCAAAAAAGGAGCCAGAGCATTTATGAAGGTGGTTGGCAGTCATAACACTGATAGTTCTCAGTTTGGATCTGAGTATAGAAGCTTAGACGTCGATTCTTCGTCCCAGAAGATGCAGTCAAATTAATTCTCTGGCGCTTAGTTCCAATCTTAAGATCTATGTGAAATATCTATTGACACCTCTGCTTCCTCATTATTCTCTCTAGTATTTAATAAGATATTTATAACACTTATTACTGCCAAAGTATGCATAAATATGTGGATAATACTACAATCCATAACACCAATGGCAATAGATAGGCGTCAGTAAGACACTTCTGGATTTAAAACGGCGGTAACCAGTCCCAAAGCACCAAACAAAATTTACTACTGGAGATACAAAACCATTTGAGATTTCAAACCGTCAAACTCAAGTCAAGAATCATAATTCGACACCAGTGCCTATGACAAGTCTCATGTGAGGATATTGTCTTTTCAATGGCGCCGATCGATATTGTTCCATCAAACTATTTTAGAAACAATATCTTTTCTTGAAAGCTCATGAAGAATGCCCCATGACTATGAAAGTTGGAAGAAAGAATGAATGCTTTTCCTTGCTTTTATGAAAGGTTATAGTTAAATAAGTAAACGAATAAGATTATAAATATGACAACTGAACTTCGCGTGTCTAAATTGATCCATAAATTACAAAAAGATCGTTCTGGTTTAGTAATAAAACTAATGAGAACATCCATCAGCAAGATTTCAGCACTTTAATGTGAACATAGTTTGAAAAAAGGAATCAATAAGTACCAAGAAATACCTTCCACCACTAAACACTTGGATAAAGAAAAGGGCGACAGAAATTACTATGAATGAGCTGCAAAGGAGCATTCCAATAAAATCAGGGCTGTAGGCCTCTTGATAATACCTTAACCCTTGGAACAGTCCTCACAATCTACCAGGATGACCTAAGGCGTTAGTGTCATAAGCCTACAGTGGGTTTTGAGAAAACCATATGTATCAAATGGAGATAAAACACGAGATGTGAGCTTCAAGACAAACAAGAATCCCTGGCTTCTAACCCCAAAGACTGATTTGGTTGCCACATAAGCAAGGATATCCTGTTTAAGCAGAAAATGGAAGCCAGAATTGGTAACACAACTGACACTGATAAGGTTAGTAGCAGCAGTACCAACGTAGTTAACTTCATCCAAGGTCAATTTGGATCGGTTTTCAAGGAATAGAACAACAGTACCGACAATTAACACAGGCACAATTTGGTAGCCACTAATCCCAACTATAGAGTGGTTGGCGATTGGAACAAATTTCGTAGACACCATTCTCTTGAACGGAACAGATATTTGGAGCAGCCACTTTCTAGAAAGACAAAATAACCGCCAATCTTCTTAGCATCAGAACCAAGAAAACCAAACCAAGGAGCATCATTTCATTCTCATCCCTTCCAGGCGTGATATCACTAGATCTGCTGCTTAATATTCTCTCGACATTTAGTGTAACTATGTCCCCAAGAACTACAATTAAAGTGCTTTAATTCACTGATCTTGCCCTTTTAATAGGCACCAAAGGTGGCTCCAGTTAAGGAGTCAGTATATAAATGTATAACTTTGGGATCATATCGAGCAGGTTATAAGAACTAAACTCCTTAAATCCAGTACCAAAGGTTTGATGATAAGCCGCAAAGACCTTCCCAATGCTTTCTTCAATGGAGTCTGTTAAATTTCATCATGAATTTTAGCCACAGCTGCAATAAACTCAGCAAAATTCTGATATAACAATGTATTAAGCAGTATAATCGATATTTTATTGAAGTTCTAGATACATGAAGATACAACACACCAAATCCTTGGTGAAAGATTCAATTTTATGACAATCTTGGGGGCAGACTTAATCGTATGACAACTTAATCGTATGATATTTGAACAGCTCTTAGATCTTCAATGAACAATATTCCAACAAAGTCCTTGATTGTCCAGCAGTAATGATCAGAGTTTGAATAGTATCAAATAATTCATCCAATGTAGCAAAAGAACCTGGAGATGGGGAAGAGACAGAGTTGAGCAGACGACCAGCATCTAACATGGAGACAGCACCGTAATGACTCTTGAAAAACTCAATATTAGTGATCAGGCAATGAGAGTGGCACACTTGAACGCACAAATTCCTCAACGAGACTTTCATAGGTAATTATCAACTTGTTCACAAGTACAGAATCAACACCACATCCAAAACCAGTGGTCCAAACTATTTCCAATACCTCTAGTCTTTAGCTGCACTAGATGGAACCATAATCATTACATGAAAGCGGATAGCATAGCACCATGGCAGGCCAAAATCTAACGTCCACTCATAGCCTGTTGCTGATCATCAATTAATTTATACTCTTCAGGGTTAAGTTCCACAGGCTTAATTTATATTATTATTCAGTTAATTACTTACCAACTCTAAACTATCCTATAGACAATCGAAGAAGCACATCCTCTCCAATGTTTCATATGGTAGGTGGTAATGTTCGTTAATGGGCATGATCTTCAGGCGGCTGCGCTGTTTTAAACACATGATCTGCCTACTCTTTATTGTTCTAGGGGCTTAACGGAAGATAGAACAATTATATATAACAACATTTAGCATTCGACCATATTCCAAAAAGCTCATATAACATGAAGCTTCTTTTAGTATACGTAACTACTTTACATGTTAGTTCCAACCCTGGCTAATATACCCATCCGAAACACTTCTTTCTAAGAACATAGGGCCACTTTAAAGCAATAACTTGGTAAAAGCAGTAGAATATTGTATTTTCGTCCATTTGAATGAACACCCAGCACTTTGCTGCTTTCTATTGCAATGTTTTCTTTGTGGAGGCCCTAAATGAAGTCCATGAGAAACCTTGAGTCAGGGTATCAGTTAAAAGGAGCGGATGCGTACTTCTAAAGGCGGTGGTAGGTCATTGGTTTGCGCAATCAGATAGAGATCCACGAGAAGCTGAAAGGAGTGCTAGAATCATGAAATTTGCGATACGCTCTATGTGATATAAACTCCAGCTAGTTCGATTTTGAAAATCTGGTAGGTGCTACACAAGTAACTGCCTAAATTGTTAACAGATTGCTCTTTCGAGCTTGCCTCCTTTTGAGCTGCCTCTTGATGCTTGCGGATGTTAAGTTTTGGAGACGCTTCTGAATTCATTCAAGGCTCTTTAGTTCTATTGTTTCAATAGATAGTGGATCTCCTGAGAAGGAAACGGCGAAATACAAACATAACAACAAAAGAAGTTCAAAGTTGTCATATTTTATGCTCACCATGAAGTTGCTTCCATTCCTGAAGCATTTTAAGACGTTCTTGTTGCTGGATCAGAAATGAAGAGAAAGTTTCTATTTCCAAAACCCTGCTTTAAAACTCTGGGTTGCTACTAAGATTACCAAACTCTCAATGATAAGCTTTGTTAAAACTGCTATTATGGCAACTCCTGGCGTTAAGGCGCCCAGCTATTCTGTGATTAAGCTGGGAGATTGTCTAATTTCTTGATCGAAAATTGCAGAAACTTATAGGAATTACTGCCTTATCAAAGATCTCTAAGACCTCTAGATATATTGATTGTCGATCTGGTAAGGATTGGACCCTGATAAATTAAGATGGGGTGATGTGGATGTGTTCAAAGATCATGGACTCTGGTTTACTTGAGTCTCTCAGGGTTCTCTCAACTGGAGGAACACATAATCAAAAGAACTTAGGGGAAGTAATACGCTACACTATTGATTGAGTCTCTGAACGTCGGTACTGAGCTTGAGCTGAAGGCTAATCAGGTGGATGTTTAACTTGGTCATGGGTTTTAGTCACAGTGGTATTACCCTCAGCAAATTCCAACATAACAATCTATTAAGCAGTATAATCGATATTTTATTCAAGTTCTAAAGACAAGAATATATGAACTGAACCATTATATATATATATATATATATTAACACCGACTCTTGGTGACAGATTCAATACTATGTCAGGCTTGTTGTGGTAGATCTAATCTTGTGACAAGTCACTTGTATGACAACTTAATCCTAGGACATATCTCAATCTTATTATATTTCAACAGCTCTTAGATCTTCTAAGAGCATATTCCGACAGAGGATGTACCCAAAGCTTTGATGAATATGGGGAATGCTTAGGAAATCAATGTTTAACAGCCAGACGATTTCCTAAAGAACCCTAAGAAAACTTCGTAAACATGGAATACTTCACCTCAAACTTAGAACATGCTCTTTCTATCGGAGATCTTGGGAAAAGATGCTTCTTCGATTTGTAAGTAGTGTTACTAAGATTTGATATGGGTATATGAAGAATTTGTTGTATATTGTCAGTGAGTTTATACACTTCCGTGTTATAATCACTTGACATTATTTGTATTACTTAGTTGCTTATATAAAGTATAAACTATCTTAAACAAAACAAGAGATCATTGCTCCTTTTATACTTTTCTAAGGTGGCACTTTCAGATCATTCAATGAGCTAATTTGTTATTTTCTGTCAATGAGCTAATAGAGTTATTTTCTGTCAGTACAAAAATAGCTCTACCAGGATAATTGGGGAAGTTCTCAAACATTCGGATTTAACATCTTAATTCCGACAACACAACAATCTTTCTAATACTCACTTTAAGACAACAGAATTCTCTAATATTTAATGCAATGTTAATTATACGCTATATTCGGGTTAGAATATGGAACACAATATAAACTATCTTTCATAATAGTAACGTGGAAGAATCTAAACTGATTGATTGCAGCAATTTCAGGTGTCAATCCTGGCTGGGACTTCGTTATTATTTGGTTTAAGAGCCCAAATAGAAAGTGGATTGGTTGTCTTGCATTGTATTTTGGATTTGTATATCAGCGCATTCGCCTTCATTTTAGCATGATCTTGTTGACAGGAGATCGAAGTAATAAACTGACAAATCGTAAACTTCTAAGAGCCTTCCTTCCTTTCCTTTGAATATTGCAAATGCTTGATTTTTCTACCAAGAGGGCATATCATTGTTGAGAGCTATCAGCTCAAAGAGGACTTATAATTGGTATCAACACTTGAGGCCTAAGCCTGTTTCGCCAGAGAAATCATTGATATGGTGCAGGTTCTTTGGGCTCCACCAGTAGGTAGCATGTACCTCTAAAAGGTTTTGTTATCATATAGAAGAGAATCTAATTCCCAACTCTTATTGTCCTCAAGGATTGATTGTATGGCTTTATTCCATCTTCTCATGGTTTTTCCTTTTCCTTGTCAGTGCTTATTCTTTGGAGCAATTTCTGCCAGATGAATTATAGGTTCCCACTGTTGAGGGAGTAGATCTCTATCATGAATGCGCGAGGACAAGGAAAGGTATAGAAAAGTTAGTATTATTCGTGACTACTGGTTCAATTTTCATTTGGCAAAATATAAATATACGACTCGGAATATATTCTATCTTTGTTGAGTATGCTACCAGTTTTCAGTACCAAAAGATGTAGCGGGGTGGAATGATGGTGGACCCCAAAGGACAGATGATACTATCCTTGAATGCCTTTAATTCAGAGTGCCTGTAGGCATCAAGAGCATCGGCTTTAAATCTATTTTGTCATAAGTATGTTAAGATGCGACTGATTGGCGAAGTATGTTAACGCTTTTGAACAGATGTGAGTTTCGAGTATCATGATATCGGAACTCAATTGTCCTTCATCGAATGAATGCTTCTCTGACCTTGCAAGATTTAAACTTGTTAGGTTAGCAAAGGCATTATTTATGCAGAGGTCCATAAACAAGAGAGTGTTAATTAATCTTTGTCACCCAATGGAAACTGTGTTTGGGAGTTATTGTCAATCGGTTGCCCAAATTTACCCTTCAATAACACTAATCGAAGGGCCTGACAATCAGTGAGAGCAGAGGTTCCGATAATACAACAGTAGACTGATCTTTTTGTTGCTTCTTCATGGTTGGCTTTACAAGTCCAACGCAGCAAGCACCGTAGCCCAGAAAAGTAGTAGTATGAGGTCATTATTGTCCATTATTGATCCACCAGAATCTTCCATCAACTCCACTAAAGAAATTGCTCTAAATATAAGAGGACCCTTTTATTTCCTCTTCTTTTGAATAGAGCGTTTACCAGGCTAATGATTGATTTTGCATACATCTTAGGTGCCTATTTTAATTACTGACTAACCGCACATAGCTTGCCTTTTATTTTCAAGCATGTCTTCAACTGTTTGGAAGTAAATATAATGTAACCAGCCGAGCTAATGTAGTAGAGTTGTATATCAGCATTGAATGTGGGATAATTGATCCCCCTTATATAACCTTTTAAGATTCTGAGAGAAGTCTCACTGAAATAAGTTCCTTCACGATTAAGTTTCCGCAGTTTGAATAGAGATGTGTAGTTGTGTCTGGGCCTCTAGTCTGATTAGTTTAGGGTCTGACTAGTTTATGGTACTCACGTTAATATTTCTCTTCCACAAAAATTTTCAATTATCACCCAAATGAACAGTAAAGCTTTTGCCTTTGGCACCTTCTTCTACATATTTTCAACTCACAACGTTTACTAAGCTATCTAATCACACCTTAAAACTTAATTACTCGCACATTAGCCAACTGTGGATTATCATAAGATTTTATGATTCATTCTTAGAGCTTTCCATATTCGACTTCTATTGATATATGAGGTACATATCATGAGTATAATTTGTTCTCTGATATCTGGAGTATATCCATTTTTGTTCCACTCGACTTGATCTTCTATTCCGTCAAATGATCCCCAATCCAATCAAGATGGAACAGCTTCTCTTGTTCCACACAAAAAGCGAACCTGTAGTTTGATAAAGCAAGCACCATAGTAAAGCATCTCATGAGAAAGATTATCTAGATTACATAGTACTCCAGGCAAGATCCCAACACTGGCGGGATTGCTGAAGAACAATGCAACTGTGGCCAGTTTCCATGATCAATTGATTCAAATTCTTTGATGATCAATAAATTTAAATCGAATTATTATTTACATATTGGATATTTAAGAGCTTCTCTTTGGGTCTTGATGGTATTATATTATAACATTCCTTAAGACAAAGAGGCTCCATTTCATGTTGATCACAAATCAACTGAAGGCCGAAACCAACTTAATTATAGACATATCATTTCTGGACTCCTTTCGAAAATATTGAGTTTGAAAAGTATTCTCGATTTTTTGAACTGGGAAAGGTTCCCTCAGAGAGTCAGAGGGGATATCAAAGTCCACTGAGGTCAAGAAGTATGATACACAGTGTCTTAGTAACCGATCATTAGCAAAACACCAGCCACTACTAATTTAAAACATGAAATTTCCATAATATTACAAGGGATAATTTTCATGGGAAACTCTTATTAACATTAGTTGAAGATCATTAGTATTAAGTATATATGTAAGTTGTATATAGAATGGTTGAACATCATGATGTAGTAGGAGTGTGATACAATTCCAACAAGATAATTAGTGTATGCGAAATGAAAACAAACAACAGCCAAATTTTCTAGTTAATGAAGTAATCTAGAAGGTCAACTTTGGTGACGACGTGGATTGGTTTCAAGTCTGAGTCAGTGACAATAGCACTTGCATTCTTTTCAAAGAATTGTGTTAGTTCTGATAATGGTGTCTCTTGAGTAAAGATTTGGAATTTCTTTTTGGATGACTTGTTGTCATTGAAAATATTGACATTATCAAAGTTGTTTAGTTTTCTAAAGTCAATTATAACGTCTTCAATCTTATCATTGACTGAAGCTTGGTTTGATGACAATGATTTTAATAGTTTGGATAAGGTAACCAAACCAATCAATTTATCATTCTTCAAAACTGGAACTTGATCAAAACCATTTTCTTTCAAGACTTTAATAACCTTTGAAATCTCGTCCTGAGAATTAGCTGTGATAACAGGCTTCAAGTTCAAACTTTTGATTGTCTTATTAGCAAATGTGTCTTTAGTCTTCTTGAATCTTTGGATTGGTTCGATTTCGAAACCGTTTGAACGCATCCATTCATCGTCAGCGAATTTAGTCAAGTATGATCTGATTGAGTCTGGGAAAACAACAACAATTTTGTCGTTTTCAGTCAATTCTGGGTGAGCTTCGACGTACTTGACAACAGCAGCCAGAGCAGAACCAGAAGAACCACCAACAAGGATACCTTCCTCAGCAATGACTCTTCTGGCCAAGGTGAAAGATTCCTGATCTTCAGTTTTGTACCATTCATCAATCAAATTTCTTTTCAAAACATCTGGAATGAAATCGTAACCAATACCCTCAACTTTATACTGGTCAACATCGGTTTTGTTCAGGGATTCTGGTTGGGCTAGAATAGAACCTTTAGGATCAGCAGCAACAATTTTGATGTTAGGATTTTTTTCTTTCAAGTATTTGGCAATACCAGTAATAGTACCACCTGTACCGGCACCTGCAACAAGAGCAGTTAAATTACCTTTACTTTGACTGTAAATTTCAGGACCAGTAGTGTAGTAATGGGCATCTGGATTGTTAATGTTAGCATATTGATCTAAAATGATCGAATTTGGAATCTCTTTGTTCAATTTGTTAGCAACACCAATATGAGACTCAGGAGAGTCCCAAGCAGCTTCAGTAGGAGTTCTAATGATTTCAGCACCTAGGGCCTTCAAAACAGAAACTTTCTCATTTGACATCTTTTCTGGTAAAGTGATGATAGTTCTATAACCCTTGACGGCACCTAACAAAGCTAAACCGATACCTGTATTACCAGACGTTGGTTCAATCAAGGTAGTGACACCTGGGGTGATTTTACCTTCCTTTTCTGCTTGCTCAACCATTCTCAAGGCGATTCTATCTTTAACTGAACCACCTGCATTGAATAGTTCAACTTTAGCATAAACCTGAGGCTTAATACCTAGGGATTGTGGAATCTTGTTCAACTTGATCAAAGGTGTGCTACCTATAAGTTCGAGCACAGAGTCGTTGTGTGAATCAGAATGAGACATTGATGCAGAATTGAATTATATGGAAAATGGAAAGTTGTAAGTAAACAAAAGAAGTAAAATTTGAAGGTTATAAATCTTTTTTCTTTTTCCAAATTTTGGCCCTGGAAAAAGCCCACCTACACATGCGGCGAAATATACATAAAAGATAACCCATTCCTCCATTCTGACATCAAAGAGATTGCCTAGGGGAAGATATTTGATACTCCCAGAATAATTTCAAAATGACCTTAATTAAGAGTAGTATTAATATCCCTTCATCACCATTACCTGTGCCTTTGTAAACGTTTGGTTGTCCACTAGGTGAGGGATTGACACATGTTTTTGATTGTGTCAAAAATATCTGGAAAGATGACCTAATGTCACGTGATCGGTACTTTCTTCTTTTTGATGGGCCAACAGTGTAGGACATCAAAATAATAATGTGTTCTATTGTTTTCACATGTACATACAGTCTTCAATTATGGCCAGTTATCGACTCCTGTGGACATTAAGGAGAACCATAAAAGCTCACTACAGTCCATAAATACCTTTTTATGGTGTCCACAGCTCATGCATAGAGGAAAGTAACCATCAGAAGCCGAAGAGGCTGATAGGAACCAAATAGGATTCCAATCTGTTTTAATGACAGTGGCTTTGGTCTACATTAAACGATCATATGCTTTGAGGTACTGGAGAAAATTTCCCAAAATATTTCATAATTAACACTTATACAAATTGCAGCTTTCTCTCCCATTTTAACTAAACGATCTTTTGCTTGACAAAGAACGTTCTCAAGTGCTTAACTTGCCAGAAGCAAATACCACCAAAGGCAATCAATTGAATGATAGACCAACGGACAACACGTGAGTTGGTAGACTCACTTTGGTCTCTGAATTGTGCTTCTCTTTCCCTCATCAATGTTTGCTCTCTTCTGATATCCAATACCTTATTGTTCAAAGCTTTGACCTTCTCTGATAATGATTGAACTTTGCCTTTCTTTTTAGAATCTAAAACTTCTCCATCACCGAGGGAGAACTCAACATTAATCTTGGTGGAGATCTTGGCCAACCAACCTTGTGATTGAGGTTGTAGACATATTCTATGATCACCACTATCAATGGCCAAAAAGGTGAATTCACCAGAAGGAGAGCCTTTTTGGTGAACCACTCTGTGGTTATCGTCAAAAACTTCTTCAACATCGATGATGACACCAAATCTTGAAGCATCTGGTTTCTCGTACTGGTTTGTTTCTGAATTATGGGCTTGAACATCATATTTTCCAATCAACAAGGTGCCCTTGGATAGTTCCTTGTAGAAACACTTTCTCTCACCACCAGTAACGTAGAAATGGAAAGCGTTGACAGCAGACAGCAGACATATCAAGAAGCTCAAAGCCTGGACCTTCATTATGAACTCAATTGGTCGTATTTCGTTGTGTACACGTCAAAGTATCTCGATCTCAATTTCCATTTTTTTTTTCGTGTTTTGAGCCTGAATCAAAGGTGGAAGCGTTTTTTTCGCGGTATCCAAAAAAAAACTTGTAAACTTCGAGTTAAGTAAGGTCTATTGGGATACCTACAAAACCAAACTGGCAAAAGAAAAAGGAAAATAACTAAAGAGATAACACTAGTTATACACGCTCGTCAACAATGAATCTTGCCTTACTGGACCCTTTCTCAGCTTTGAAAGAATTCCCAGAATCCCTCACGAATACTCTTAGTTTTGGCCATTCAGTCTTTGTTAAATACAATCATACTGGGGACTACTTGGCGTCCGGGTTATCAAATGGTACTATTTTAATCATTGACAATGACACCAAGTCAGTTATCCGTCAGCTGAAAGGTCATTCTAGATCTGTCCAATCCTTATGCTGGTCTAAATCAGGGAAGTTCTTATTGTCATCTTCAAGAGATTGGCAAACACTGATATGGGACCTGGAGACCGATGAGATTGTTCATAAATTCAACTTCAATTCTCCTATTTGGAGCAGTGAATTTAATCCAAATAATGAAAATGAATTTATTGCTTCTATTTATGACGATGTACCCAGAATTGTTAATGTTAAAGAGGGGACAAATAAAGTGCTAAACGAAGATTTCAAAATCCTAATATCGATTTTCCATCCTGAGGGTGATTTGATTTTCACTGGTAATAACAAAGGGGTAATCAACATCATATCAAGATCTGATAATACTATTCTGTACACTCAGAAGTTCACCAACTCAGGTATCAAAAATATTGTGATCTCATCAAATGGTAGAAAGATGGCCATCAATTCGACAGATAGAATAATCAGACAGATCAACTTGCCAGATTTTAAAAACCAGAAACCGGAGTTTTGGGAGTTGGAAGTGGAGCATAAGTACCAAGACTTGGTCAACCGTCTACAGTGGAATTCAATCTCATTCAACTCAAACTCAGAATTCCTTATTGCTTCGGCTTTTGGATCAGCTCATTGCATATATGTTTGGGAGACAACGATGGGTTCATTGGTTAAGATTTTAGAAGGCCCAAAGGAAGAATTGGTTGACATTGAGTGGAATCAGAACAAATGCATAATTTGCTCAACTGGTGCTGATAGCGGGACAATTTATCTATGGAGTATCGTTGTTCCCCAGAAATGGAGTGCACTTGCCCCAGATTTCGTTGAAATTGAAGAAAACATAAACTATGATGAAAAAGAAGACGAGTTTGATATTGCACCAGAAGGTGAGCTAAACCAAAAACAGCTTGATGAAGAGGATGAATATATTGATATACTTACGAAAGAAACCAAAGATGCGAGAGGGAATGAAATCAGAAGAACAGTTGTAATCCCAATTGACCATGAGAAATTCCGTTATGTTAATGAGTATGAATGAAAACAATTTAACTTCACTGAGATCGCTATATATGTAGTAAGATACATAACGATTTTTATAGATAACAGCAACAAAGAAAGACACAATCTCACAAGAGAAACCTCCACAAGGTCAGTATAATCTATGAAAAATCAACCACCAAATAAAGAATTAAAATTGGAACAAAACAAGTGTCTAATTTTAAATGTTTTGACGTTCAGCTGGACGTTTACTCTTTTTAAGAAATGATTTCAGCTCTTGCAGTCCCCCCACTTCAATTGTTTCTTTTTATTCAAGAATTTTGGTTCTGTCTTGGACTTGTTGGTACGTTCAGCGTACCTTGATATCAATATATGAGTCCCTGTATCCTCTAGAGATCATAGCCTATAATGTATCATGTAATAATGTTTCATGTAGAGGATGGGCGAGTACAGATTTCCTGAGGGTTAATTGATCTGTGGTTTTTAGCATATTCTAGACAGTCAACGAGAGCGATCGTAGATACTATCGTATCGTCAAGCCAATTGGAAGACTCTGCCAGAAGAAAAGGAGCAAACCCAGAAACCTTAAAAAAGCCATTTCAGGACCAAGCATTGATGTTCTAGTTCTAGTTCTAGTCCCATGATTTTCTAGTCTCGCAAGTGTTTTGTTGTCCAGACAGACAAGGCCAAAAGACTAGGTCAAGGCACCAGGTGCCAACCCCTTTCAAAATGGCCAACAAGACTAATCCAAAAAGGAGAGGGTGAGACACAGGAGACTTGACCCAATATCAGACTCCCTAAGCCTCCGGATGTGAAGGCTCATTTATTACTGTTGCTAGTCTTACCTTACCTACTGGCCACAGGTTACCCCATGAGACTACTGTCCATGAGACATAAATTTCCAGTCCCCCAGATTATTTTTTGGACTAACCACTAACTGAAGATGGGCCAAATACTTAGGTCAATTTACACCAGAGGGTTTCGCAGCCTTTTTCGAACAGTTGAGATCTTGAGTTGTAAATCGCTGGCAGATGTACTATGGAAGGCACTAATGATTTCCTAGTTCTAGCCCCTAACGTGTTATGCTTTCCTCACACTGGCTTCCACATCTTAGACTAGACCCAAATCTTTAGTCCTAGTCCCGAAATTCTTCCTACATAAGATTTTTGTTAAGGACACATTCTGTTGATGTTTTTTATCAACGCTTTGAATTATTTCCCTGGTAACGGTACTTTCAAGAAAAAAAGAGACTGGACAAATCGAAGGAACCGGTATAAAAAATAGCTTAAGGGAAATTTGAGAATCTTTTTTTTTTTCGTAGACCTATAAAAAAACCATTGAAAGGTACTTCTATCTCTTACTCAAGCTTTGCGTGGGAAATAACCGTTCGCAATCATGAATCTGGTATGTCTGCCTCTTCATCGCTTTCTTTATCAGTTTCATAGATCGCTAGTCTTTGGACTATGAAATCGGGATCAGTGGATAGGTGGTTTCCCTTGGAATGTTTAGGGGGGCAAACGACAATAGCCAAGCCTAACAGTGGAATCCCTTATGGGCGTCGTGAGAGTCTCATTGGTGCCTCTCCTTAGGAGCATCCTTGGTCACTGATAAATATTGCACTTTTGATGACGTACTAACTATAGCTTCAGGGGAATGAAAGATCAAAACACCAGCAAAATTTATCCATTCACTCTATTGCCTCACTAGTTGAGCCTATGACTCCTCCTGACTTCAGTGAACATCAAACACATGCATACCACACATCCTCCACTCCTGTGCCAGTTTCGCATTTAGTCACAGAGGGCAACGGTCTATACAACAATGCGAATCAGTCACCAGGTGCCACTCCACTATCTTGTTTGAACACAAACATTGGGGGAAATACCTTCAGATCGAGATTCAAATCGCTGCCACTTGTTACTGAGCTCGATCAGAAGTTCAACCAGTTCAACATTAATAGTCTGCAAACTTTGTCTCAAGAACCATCTCAGAATTCCAGTCAGGGCAAGGCTCAGTCTCAACCCCAACTTCACCAGGCACACCAACAAATTAGTTCAGGCCAGTACACACCAAGTAACTCATCTAGCTCTATTCCTCAGATAACCCTTCAACAATATCATACCCTCAACAATCCCACCATCTCTCAAGCTAGGGGTCAACGGGGTACACCTTCGCCACCATCACAATCACGCTACAGCTCTAACAGCTCCATCCAATACCCAAGAAATGAACAGAGCAACTCAGTTTCTTCAGTATCATCGTCCAATTCTTCGACCAACACCAATTCCAATTACAAAAATTATGATGAATTGAACTTGATCCCGATTGAAAACTTGGATATTTTGAAGCTTTCAGTTGACCAATATGGGTGTCGCTACTTACAGAAAAAGCTAGAGATTGACAGTTCCATCAAAGATATTATCTTCAACAAGATCTTTAATAATATGATTGACTTGATTGTTGACCCATTTGGCAACTACCTGATCCAGAAATTGGTTGATTATTTGACAACTTATCAAAAGACCTTGATGATTGAAAAGATTCATTCTTATGTATTTCTAATTTCCATAAACCAGTACGGTACCAGATCACTGCAAAAGATTATTGATAAAATCACCAACTTCTATCAAATGGACTTGATTGTCAAAGGGCTACAAATGAACGATACCTCCAATCCTGTCGAAGATAACAATGTTGTGAAATTGATCAAAGACTTGAATGGTAATCATGTCATCCAAAAGTGTATCTTCAAGTTTCCACCTGAAAAGTTTCGGTTCATCATCGATTCGATTTGCCTAAATAACAACATCGTTAGAATCTCAACCCATAAACACGGTTGCTGTGTCCTACAAAAATTGTTGAACAATGCTAATTTTGAACAGATCATTAAGATTTCAAAAGTTTTACTGATCTATCTGGATGACTTGGTCAATGACCAATTTGGGAATTATATCATTCAATTCTTGTTTGAGTTAAATTTCCTGAAAAATACTCCTGAAATCAGTTTATTGATTGACGAATTCTTTAGTAAGATATACCAAAAATTGGTCCAATTATCTTGTTTGAAATTTTCATCTAATGTCATTGAAAAATTCATCAAGATTCTGAAAGTGAAGCAAAATTATGGTTACTTGAATGAGATCATTAAACTGATCAATTTGAACTTTGAGCTGTTGATAAAGGACAAATTTGGTAACTACGTGATCCAAACTTTGATTGACCAATTCTATGATGTCTCAGAATTGAACATAGAGATGAGTATCTTGATTAGCACCGTGAAGAATTCTTTGCCAGTGATCAAAGCTGCACCATATGCTAGAAAAATACAGTTAAAAATTCAACAGCTAGAATCAAACTATGGTTTATCCACTGGCTCCCAGATGTCCAATCTAAACACCCACATTAATGCCCAACCTCAAATGAATAGTTACCTGAATCAAGCTGGTTTTGATTCCCAAATTCAACAACAACAACAAATGCAGCAGTTTCAGCTGCAACAACAACAACAACAACATATGAACCTCCAAAACAGGCAAACTTATATTCACAACTACACGAACTATGCAACATACCCAAATGACCCATCATATCATCCTCAACATACACTAATGAATAACAGTGGCATGAATCAAAGTGGTTATGCCAATTACTAGATACTATGAACCTACCACATCCCATCGTATTACACTATACACCTGAACTGAATAGACTAACAGGCTTCATTGCCTCGTTTCACGATACCAGGAGAGAACGATCACCGAATAAGGAAAGAGGACGTAACTTGTCCTTTTGTTGGAGGTACTAAACTGGGTATCACTATACATCTATACTTTTTTGCTTGTCTTGTTTATTAAAGCTTTAATCGTTTGTTTTATTAGATTTTATTTTATGATCATTTTCACTTTTCAACTTGTATGTGAGAAATAAAGCCATGCATCATCTCGTTTATGTACGATATTTCCTAAATAGGAAATTTTCTCGATCTGAAATGTAAGACATGCATATATATTTTTTAATCGGATTTTAGGTAAACAAATATCCGGAGGCAAGAAAACAATAAGCAAAAATGTTTGAAGAAGGCAAAGATACACTATCATGATGATGATGAGTCAAGAAAACCTCCTAGATTGAAAATATCTTGATTTTTTACAGGGTGTCATACCTTCACAAACCTTCTCAAAAGTCCTGTTTTCTTTTAATACGCGATCTATTGCAGCTTCAAAAAGAAGTCACTCAAAAAAAGAGAAAAAAAGGCTTTGTGCTACGATAGCACTAATCATAATTAAGCATATACTCGTAAAACATTGGCATTATCTCGTGATCATTAAAGTATTATTTTCACATGCTGTAAAAACTGTGTTCTCATCTTCGTTATAAAGACAAAAGTTGATATTTTCATTGCCAAAATCTGCCTTGGAGATGGTCTTCAAAGGGGCCTCGTACTTGCTGTGGAAGATTTCGATTACTTTGGAGTTCTGGATCATGAATAGATTTCTATCTGATTCACTGATCCTGGTCAAATTTTCCTCAAAAGGGTTCACAACTGATCTATGACTATTAAATGATTTAACTTTCATACTGTTTCTTAAATCCCAGAGAAATATATCATCAAAAGTAGAAATCATTAATTCATGGTCTGAAAGATGTGAAATGTTCATGACACAATTTTTGAAATTTCCAATGTTGTTTAAAGCTTTACTTCTGGCATCCCAGATCTTTAAACTTCCATTTCTATAACCCAGATATGATATCTGCCTTTGATTATCAACAGAAAGGCAATCACCTTTCGACGAAGTCACAGCAATCTTTTGGAAATTTGAATTCCAAATTCTAAGGGTTTTGCTCCCCACGAATGTAATCTCTTGGGTATCTCGATTAAATTTGGACGAGTTAAGCAGTTCATTGTCGAATTCATATTTATATATCTCCCCATTATCTTTAAAGAATGACAATCTGCTGGGCCTATTCATAATACCTGACCACAATCTGAATACACCGTCACCAAAAATCTCTGAGGACCGCAGGATGCTGTCTTCAATAGTACTATCAACAAACTCCCTCTCAGGAACTATTGTTTCTGGTGTTTTCAAGTCTACCTTCGGCAGTACACAGAGCTCTTGGTCACCGCAAACAATTAATCTCCCACTTTTATCGACAAGCATCTGCCTCACTGGCTTGTTTGAGCTGGAAGACAGGAACGGGGCAATATTCTTCCTTGTATGGTGATCTAGCCGTGAAATTGTGTATTCCCGATAGTAGCTGCGAACATTTTGAATTGGCAGATGGCCTAATCTACTTCTTAATCCTAATTCATGTGATTCAAACGTCGGGTGCCTTTGTTTCAAATCCAACTTTAGCCTGGAGATGCGTGCTTTGAGCTCTTCTTCTTCCCTCTTATGCTTTAATGACAATGATGTGTAGACATGGTTTGCAGCGTTTTTCTCGATCTTAAAGTACTTTTTCTTGATTGGATCATAGTGGAAACCTGGTATCTCCATTATATTGGAAGTCTACGAGGTAACTTCTAAGCTTAAACTTCACTTGTGTTGGACTTAAATCTAACACTCAATCACACAATATTTATTTTCCTTTTTGAACTTTGGTCCAATGGTCGCGAAAACGTTCTAGATGTCTTCGGGGCCCATTTATAACATACTTATAGGTCAAAATTAAAACAAAATCTATAATCTTATAGCGGATATTGGAGATTATCGGAAAGTTTAGATCTCACACGAGACACTAGAGAGTTTGAGGTTTTCAAATAAAGTTTCAATTTGGATTAATACTTTGGCATGTCCTGAATGGAGCGAGTTGAAACATGGAATATGTAGAACAACAAATGCATCAAAGTTTTCAAGAGCAAGGAAAAGAGTTATTGAAAACACAATTGAGAATTAACTACCAAAAGGGTGAAGAAGGTGAATGGAAGAGCATTCTGAAAAGAGTCACAGGTTTAAAGGAACGAAAGTTGGTACGGAAAATCCTTTCAAAATTTTAAAAATGTGTCAACTTTCCTCTTGCAGTATGATATTTTTTATTTACTTAATTGGGAAGTCAATGTCATCATCCCAAAAAATGTGACCTATAAACAAACAAAACATCAACTAGTTAATCCGGCCATTTAGAAATTATTGAATACACTTTCCAACTGAAAAGAAGTCTAATTTGTCAAACTTTGAAATACTCTATTTAGTTAGCACACAATTTTATGGCTTGAACAGATCATAATGGATTTCTTGACAACCAATTTCAATCATGATGAGACTACTTCAAACTTTTATGCCCCTTTCAGGCTGATTGATCTGCCTTTAGAAATACTGTTCAAAATTTTGATATTCCTTGACGACCCAGACCTTAGAAGTCTTTCTCTCACTTGTCACTACTTGAAAAGAGTTGCTACAGAAAGATTTATATCGAGGTCGAAATTCTTTTATGTCCAACAAAAGATCGGCATATCACTTCAGATACGGCCTTCAACTCAATCACTTTATGATAAGCATATTCTCCCTACTCCATCAGCTAGCTCAGCTAGGACCTTTAATGTAAGACAGTTTCTTTTATCCAACAACTTACAAAAGTCATTTCGGAGAGATTCGTTATCAAAAGAGTTAAGCAGAAGGCCAAGTAAGGAAGAGCTCCAAGAAAAGAACATACTTGCACAGAGGGAAACATCAGAGCTTGTTAGCAATAGGCTTAAAGAGTTTAAAAAACAGCAAATTTCCCAAGTGTTTGAAGTCTTCATCAAATCACATAAGTTCCAATCAAAGAAAGGGTTTAACGATGTTAATGTGAAAGAGAAGGTTAATCACCTAACTGAAGAGATAATGAATGACAGACAAGTGGAGGTCACTGATGAGTTCACGGCTGTCTACTTAAAGTTTTGTGAAAGATTAAGGAAGGTGAGCAAGGGAACCTTTTTTGGTTCATCCAATATTCTGCCCAACTTAAGTAAGAATTCTTCCAGCGATGCAACCGACAAAAGTTTTGGGTTCAAAATAAATCAGGTTCTTAATCACATTGAAAAAGATATGATAGGAACTAGAGATCTAGATAATATTGATCTTGGAAAGATCATTGAAGATGAATTAACAGCTGGTTCCAAGGTCAAGTCAAAGAAGAAATATTTTGAAAATCTAGCTACGCTTGAAAATAATGACAAACGGGTGCTGGCTTCTAGATCTAACTCCAGGGGCACTGTTACTAACGGTTCCAGCTCTAATGACTCGAATGCCCCTGTTCAAAAGCCTTCAAGAACTGTATTAAGGGCCTCGGTGGTCAACGACAGTATTAATTATGAGAAAATGTTTTAATGCCATGCTATATGATGATTTTTAGGCCACACATGAGCCAGACAATGTTTACGGTTACGAATACTGATTTCTCAAAGCTGTTGCGAATGATTTGTAGCTCGGATGGGTTTTAATTATGACCTATATTATTAATCCCAATAGATTAGATAATCGTTTGGCCAACAGCACGCCTATGTTATGAGGTCATAACTAGTCAAAGAACTGTTGTCCAAATCTTTATTAAGAAAAGACGTATCAAACAATTCGTGAATATATGTAACTAATTGCAACTAGCACCGGTAGCAAGTTTAGATTTTGGAATTGAATATTCTAAAAATTAAAAAAACAATTAATATTATAATTATATTTATAATTACTAAAATTATAAATCAAAATTCTTGAATATCAATTTTAAAATTTATAATATATAATACAGCTGCCCTTCTGAAAACCTCGACAAGCTGTAATACTACACCTTATCATTTACAACCGATCTTATTTAATAGTGTGAGATATATGAGCGGTTCAAAGATAGCTGGTGCATTCCTGATAATGTAATCGCCCATTTTATATATACGTTATCAACTAATTCTAAAGTTAATTCTTTTATATGAAAGCTAGGTCCTTTAAATTTGTTGAACATTGATTGCTAGCTACATTAGTTACGAAGCTTGTTAATGGTTATATTACTTTTAATGAAGCAGCTTTCAGATCGAGGTACACTTCCGAACAATAAACTCAAGTCTGAACGATTAAAAAATACCTTATTTATCAAAAATACCTTGTTAATCAAATCTATTTGCAGTCCTTTGGATCGCAGGTACAATCTATAAGAAGTCATAGAATAAATATCATAATTCATAAGTCATAAACAGTATTACAATTCATTGTTGAGTTGTAGCTAAGGCTCGCTCTCTAGATGAACTCTCAAGTTGAACAAACCATCACTCAAACTCTTGAAAATATTAAAACTAATCTCATCTTCATAGATCAAATTGAAGTAAAATTCACCGATTTTCAGTATGTTGGAACTCAATCTTAGTTTGACAACTTTTAAAACCTGTTCAAAGTTGACTTCTTTCGGATATTCAGACTCCAACAATCTTGGAGGTTTACCAAATGTGTATCTTGATTCATCAAAGGTTTTCAGAGCCAGCTTAGATTCAACATCATTATAACCGAAATTTTTGATTGAGATCTGTTCCAAGTCAGCCAAGAACTTTGCGAGCTTCAAGTATATGGAGAAATTCTTTGGGATTTCCTTCATATCTGATTGTTTTAAAGTCTGCTGTCTACTCGTATGCCTCAAAATCTTCCTTTCAAACTTGTACAGGAATTTGGCAATGTAGAAGAAGTTGAAGAACAGAAACTGGTAAGTCAATGATATTGTTTTCTTAAAATTTGAGGAGCTGGCATCATTGATGAAGATTAAATTCAAAGTTCTGACAGAATAATCACATGCATCTAACAGATCGTCATCCTTGGAATGTAAGTTGACAAACTCAGAGCTAAGCTTTTGCCATTGTCTAGTCCACATCAGCTCTTTAATCTTAGATAAATCAATTTGTAATGACCTAATTACTGATATATTCTTCAAGATAATGGATTCAACACTTAGACCAGAATTAGGCACGACCAACAATTCCTCCCATTTGTAGTTCTTCACGACATTTGATGAATTGGAATGGTATGGAGAAATACCCACTGAATAATTGGAGATTGTTGTCTTGTTGAAGTAAAAGTATTGTAATACAGTGAACATCAAGATATTAGAGCCAAACTCAGAAACCTTGTAATTGATTGGATTATTGGATAACATGTCATCCAAAATCTTATAAATGCTCAAGTTGTAGTTGATTGAACTACTCTCAGCACAGACTTCTTTGAACTCATTAACATTTGAGCAATTCCAATAGCTCTCTAGATCAGGCAAGTCACACTTCAGCTCCTTGTATTTTATGAATGGAGACAAGTTATAAGCACAGGTCAAGATACTGGAAACATTGAAGATCATGAAGACAGTTCTAATCTTTGATTGGTAAAGGATGTAATCATTGAAGTAGTCATCATTAATCTCAATGCTCTCATGACTGAACTTGACAAGGTTGAACTTTGAAACTTTGATCAAAGTACAAAGAGCGTTAACTTGTCTTAATATAATACCAAGATCAGATTCATCGTATTCAGCAAATAGACCATATAAGACACTTAAGACCAAAGATTGAACCAACCAAAGTGGTGAGTTGTGTGTAGTAGACTTTTCTGCGTCATCGCTCTTCTTTCTTGAGTCCAAATAAACGTGGATGCAACGTCTTGAGATTTCATAGAGATCAGCTGCAGACTTTTTGTCTTTAGAGTACAAGGCACCAATGGCAGCAATTAGCAATGGTAAGCAAACAAATGAAGTGTAGTCTTTTGGATTTTCATCATTTCTGGTGTATTCAAACATTGCCTTCTCATTTAGAAAATTTTTGTGAATGAATGGATAATGATAAGCAAACTTGTCTTGAAAATTGAAGACAAACTCATTCAATTTTTGTAGTGTTGGTAATTCTGGAGGTGGTAACCCAACAAATGGGTATTCTTTCAGTACTTTACTGATCTTTGAATTCAGACCAGAAGTAAACAGTTCAAGGTTAGAGTAATATAATGATTCATCATGGTTTTGTGGATATTCAAGTTCTTCTTTTTCATCGATGTCCATGAATGAAGATGTTCTCTTGAGATTTTTGTTATAACCAAGGACATTTGGACCAACAGATGAGGAAGCAAAATCGTTACTTTCATAAAACGAGTAGCCAACAGAAAGGATTTTTTCTTCGTGGTTTGGAACCTCTAACTCTGAAAGTAATTCATACTCATTTAGGTTATTCAAGTTGATCGAAGAGTTACCAGTGTTGCAGTTGTCCCCATCTGAGGAACCCAATGAATTGTTATCGTTCAAATAAGAAGAAGGTAGCTTTGGATAAGAAAACTTAAGATTGTGGTAACCTTCAGCATCCTGATTTGTAAGTTGATAATCATCATCGTAGAAAGAATACCCAAATATATCTCTTCTATCATCTTTTGATTTGGTATTTCTTCTTTGATACGTAGGATCAGAGCCCAGTAAATTTGATGGATTTTTTTGGGTCATTTGTTCATTGATATGATGATTATTGTTACCTTCATGATGAGAGGCATTATTATCGCCATTGGAATTGTTGTTGTTCAATGAGAAGTTTCCTAAGAAGTCAAGTCCAGGGATGTTGTTAATGTCTGAGATCCAATTGTGAGTTAGATGTTGTTGGCCTTGATGTAATTCAACCGGTAGCAATTGCGGAGTTGAGAACTCAACAGAATCTGAATAATTGGGCTGTCTTGTCACACCGGCGTAATTAGCACCGGATGCAGCAGAGAATGAAGTACGACGACCTTTGAAGTCGACTGAGTTAATGGAACGGTTGGCATTGGCTAGATCGTTATTGGATGACAAGTAAAAGTTGTAAGTCTCACCGCCGCCTAGTCTTTGGTCACCATTTTCATTATCAAGCTTGACCTTCTTTAGACCATTGCTTAGCACACTTTCAGAATTTTTTCTTGACGTGAATGGAGGTGCTTCTGGGGATTCATCTTCATTGGTGATGGATTTAGACCTCGATGACCGCCTTCTCAGTCTCTTTATGGCATCATCACAACCAGCGTGTAATTTCTGAGCGTGTCTGAGTAGTAAGTCCCTTCTCGAGAATTTCCTTTGGCAAACACCACAGTTGAAAGGCTTTTCCTTTGTATGAGATCTTTCATGTCTTTTCAAATGTTCATGTCTAGCGAAAGCTCTTGTACAAGTGGTACAAACGAATAAACGAGGTTTTCCACTAGGGGTAGTACCATTTGGGCCTAAATTCTCGGGGACCCTATCCAGTCTCTTATTGATTTTAGAGTTCATGTTGTTATTGGTGGTCTTTAAGGGAGGGAGCGCCTTATCAGTTGGACTAACGCTATCATTGTAAGCGGAGGGGTTTCCCTGGTGAGAGGAATTGGAGTTGTTTGTGGAAGGTCCAGTGGCGCTATAAGAGCCCATGAAGGAACTGAAGTTGGTGAAGTTTGAGTCCGGAGGTGGTGGAGTCATGGTGGAGTCGATTAATCTGGGGTAAACCAAAGCAACAAAATACAAATTGGAGAAATAAAGGTTGAATTTTGAAATGAGGTGGTTAGGTCAGACTTGTTTTACCTAAATGAGAAGCAGTGACTAAGTGAAGCAAAGATTTGAACAATTAGTAGTAGGAAAAGGACTTAATGAACGAAAGGCAATTAAGGATTGTAAATGTTTGCACGCGGTGATCCGAAACGTTTGTTGATTCTAATTCGACTCGATTGTTCCCTTTGTCATGACTATCACACAAATGTTGTTGTGACAGATGAAGAAGCTCTTTCTCCGCTTTCTTGGTCAAACCTGCCACTCTTCCCCTTAACGGTGCGGGGAAATCAATCACTCCCGCGAAATATTCATTGAGAAGAAAGATGATTACGTACACAAAGCAATTATGATTATGTAATCTCAGATTTTGACACAATCCTGATAAGATTTTCAGAGTCGACCTCAACTTCAGCCTTGGGGTCTGAGTCTTCAAGAGAAAAAGTCTAGATTTTCATTCTTTCAGGACAAGCAATTTCTTGTAGCCGCCTTTAACTGTAAAGACTCTGATCAATCATCACAGTAACACGAACACTATTCCTAGTGGTAGCAAAATATAATACGCGTATCTCCGTCTTCCATCCGGCCCTTAACTTTTGGCGCTCCAGCATGAGCTGGCACCAGATATGACACTACTTGAACTTGCAGGTTGATAATTTTTATACGCTATACGCTTAATCATCTTTTTTGTGATCTTTGCAGATTCTAAGCCACCTTTCAGTCTCCAGATCTGGTAAAACGCAAGATACATCTTTAGTCTGAATTCCAGCATGCCCATCCGTCAAGGACACACGCAAGATTTGAACCTCTTCTTCTTATTATTGATTCCTGAAACCAGCTGACAGAGAGATTTTCAACACTCAGACCTAATCAATTAAAGTGAAACGTCAACAAGCCAACCAAACCAAGCGTGGTAGGTGCAACTTAGCTTGATCTTGAGATTTGACTCTCCTTTTGGTTCAAATAACACGAAAGGCACAAAACTTGACTTTGCAGGAGTGTGCCCTGCTGGTGGCTATCTCAAAGGTTCCATGGAATTGGAAACCTGAGCATATTGCGTCATACATTCTCAATGTGCAGTAGAATACACGAGGTAAAGTTTTCTAAGATTAAATGATTGTGCATGTTCTTCATTGAAAAGACCAACCATGAGGTAACATCGGACATTGATACGAGGAGCTGTAAAAAGCGGGCGCAACTCTTCGAAATTTATAAGTGATGAAACTACTGAAGCGTTTATAAGATTTGTGGACCAGTAATTAACCATACATATCGGTATTAATAGCTATATGCCTCACCATTAAACTTTATCTCATGATGAGGTTGTAGTGATGTCACTAATATGAAAAAAAAAAAACAATATTTAAATTGGGCATGAACGCAAGCTGCAGGTATTCTTCTTTGAGTACATGAGATTAGTGAATACGACAAGCCACAAGGTACCAAAAACTTGTTGGGCTTCTTTTGAGGTTCTAAAATCCTGCGTTTGGAATCACATTAAAGGCTGGTTACTCAGAGTTTATATTGGTGGTTTGCCAGAAATCCCAAAATGGCGAGGTAAAATCGAAAGATTTTTGTCATAGTCCTACTTCAAATGGTATAAAGTTAAAACAACCATTTTCAACTATGCCCTGTGCCTATCTTTCCAGAAGTGTTGAAGTGTCGTGAACAATGTTTTTAATTTATATTATTCACCGTAAATTTTAGTAAGTTTTTGATCTTCTTATGGGATGTACCTATGTTGAAGTCACTGTAGATTTCCTTGGTAATTGAAGAAACTTTAATTGGTACCAGTGTTCTATGCATCAATTCAAGTTTCGATTTGAACAACCGTATACTTTGCGTGTGAACCTGGCACGAAAATGCCCTACCTTGCACCAATGTGCATTTGCGTGCATCAAAATCGCAAAAGCTATGATTCTGTTCATAATAAAAATTAATAATATTATGTAAATACAAAGCAGCTAGCTATAATTTTCACCACTCGTTCACCCCCTGTCAGTTATTGGTCTGGTCTGAGTCATTGATGGGGAGAATGTCGGATGAATTAGTACAAGTTCAATACAGAATACTTATAATTGCATGCAATATGGTTAAGTTGGATAGGCCCTAACTGGGGAATTAGTATGAAGTTCTTATTCGATGAATAGAAGATGATGAGATAACTACATCAACAGTTATCCATGACTGAAAATCTAGGGAAATAAGCTTCTGAGTGAGATTTCTTGAGTTTCTTTTTCCAGGTGATGATAAACTGAGATAAATTTGGATACTAAGAAAAAATTAAAGCTACCTGGAGATACATGAATACCTCAAGCATTTTTCCTTAGTACTATTGAATCTCTAAGTCTTGTTCATGAGGTTTTCATGTAAAAACATTTAATAGTAATGTCTCTTTTGAATAGCACATGTCATTCTGTGAAAGTTTAAAACCGATTTTGAATCAGAGGTCTAAATGTGAGGTTAGAGCTCTTGACTCTTGGTTTCATATGTGCGACCTCATGTGTAGTTATTGTTGGATAAATCTTTTCCACAACATGAGAAAAGTAGCTTGAAACATTTGGCTTGAATTATGTCAACGTCCATCAGATTTTTTGAATAAGAACTTCATATAGCAACTACAACTCCAAAATGGGGAGGAATTTTTTTGAAATGTCTAGTGCCAAGGGTTCATTGAATAGATTATTTTCCTCAACTTTCAGATCTGTAGGGATAGGTCAAATCAAAAAAACCCTGGCAACCTAAGATGGATGCGGCCAAAATCTCAGTAGATATTGCTAGAT
Source organism: Taiozyma dajiaensis (assembly GCA_030579075.1). NCBI lineage: Eukaryota > Fungi > Ascomycota > Saccharomycetes > Phaffomycetales > Wickerhamomycetaceae > Taiozyma > Taiozyma dajiaensis. The sequence continues at coordinate 134,848 of JAKUAB010000015.1, forward strand.
ACCGGTCTCAATGAACACTAATATAACTCTATTCGATCGACATCAGCTAGCTAATGTGTAGTTCTAGTTAAAGATAAACTTCCGCATTAAGGTTTTAGGAGGTATGTAGGTACTCAAAGCATAATTTTATAAATTATCTGCGGAATATTGGGTTTGACAGGATCTGCACTAACTCGTAATTTATCCCAAACAACTTAAGGTGTGAGGGCTATTTTTTTTACCAATGTGCTTAGTAGATTTGGATTTATATAATATAGGTCTAGTTGTACTAGTAGATGCTTGACTCCAGAAAACTGGACCCAGCTCTGAGACCTGAAGTTAAGGGAGAATGGATCGACTGCTTCCTGTTTGAATTTTTGACGGGTGCACATCCTGCAAAGTATCCAAATCTCATTAATTAATTATGAATCATGTAGTGATTCTACAGATCTCGGTTGATTATTAATCACTCTTCAGTGTTCACCCACCCAAATGTAGTACCAGCTAGGCGCTGTTAAGATGAGCTCTGATCAACAAGTTAGATCGAAGAAGACAGCACCCTCGCTTGACTGAAGATGTTTCTGTACTATGCAAGTTAAAAAACTTACATACATGAATAACTCGTACGATTTTTTCGATGTGCGCATTCGAATATGGGATTTAAATATTATTTAAATTCATCAAAATCTTAATAAACGCGACTTGATCAGCACTTCATCATCTCAGGCCGCGTAAAAATGTAAGAATTGTAGAAATTTTTGACTGTAGTCGCTTAAATTTAGCCTATATAATTAACATTAGAGAAAGTTTCTGAGGCGCTGCTAACCTTTGCAATATCATTCTGTCATATGACTCGGGGTTAAAAATGCTTAATATTTCGGCCACCTGGATTAAAGCATTTAGCATTAGCTTCTTGTTTTTTTTTTGGTTTGGGCGCAACTATACAAATCAAAGCGTCGTCCCACAAAACTTTCAGCATCCAGCTAGCTCAAGGTATCGTCGACTGAAGACGCTAGAAGCTAATGGTGGATATGGATATCATGTACTATTTTACATCATGAATATTAATCTTGTTTATGGATTTACATGGGTTGACAAAAACGGTGCGTCATGTTCATCAACTGTAAAAACACTCGCTTGTCTTTCGAATTACAGCTGCCAGCACTTATGTATGTGTATGCGAGAACTCTGTACTTCTGGAACTTTATCTTACATGATGGGGATGCTCCAGGTTATAGTGGGCATGAAAAAAGAAACAGCGGGTTTGAAAGCGGATAAGCCCGAATCATTAAAACAACAAGAACAACGTCAAGAACAACAAGAACAACAAGATCGAGCTATCATGTATAAGCGTGCGCATAAAGAAAGAGTTGGCATTTTGGGGTTGGGTTTGAAATCGTTGCTCCATCATCCATTTCTATCATGAGTTGACTTCCTGAATATGTCCACCTCAAATAAGCTTTAAACTTCAACAGAGAATAGCAAATTTCGGCGAAAGCAGACAGATAATTGGGAACCACATAGAGTTTGTAACGTTCTAGCTCGCTTAATTGTGTCTCTTTCTTAACGTCGATCCCCAAATTCTTTAAAGTCTTTATCTTCGAAAACCAACCTGCAAGTCTTCATAATCACACAAGACAGTGTTTAATTTAGTCGGGAGTCCGCAGCTTCCTTAAATTAGTGGTTGGAGTTAAATTAGTGGTTGGTGTATTCAATCAGCAGTCTTCATTCCTTGTGAGGCATGGTAGGTGACGAGGGCATATAACTGAAAACAGTTAAGCCGACATGAGGTTAGCTACATCCAATTGAACAGCCAACTTTTTCATCTAGAAGGAGAGATGAGAGAGAGATCAGCGAGTTTCTGTTTGAACCATATTTGAGAGCATTGAAGTCGATAGATGATCACGTCTGTGGAACTGTACTTCAACTTTTGCAGAAAATTTTGTTCAAAACAAAAACAACAACATTAACAACAACAACAATTTATTGCCCCATACAAAACTTGTATATGAATATGTAAGTACATGCGCATTGAATACGCATAACGCTGCGGTGCTTTTATTTTACACCAGATTGTTTATGCATGTAAGATCTGAGCCAATCTCTACATCCAAAGAAAAAGAGCTGCTCAATTCAACACAGAGTTGAAAATCTAATTACACAGCTAACAACCCGCTGAAAATCTAGGCAAAAACTCCTCACATCATGCACGGCGTGCCTTTAATTGTGGTTGGTAGTCTTCTGCATGTAGGTGTCTGACCTGAGATATGCTTCCGCATCACACTTAGTTGCTGTTGGTCGATAAAGTGGTTAAATGTTTTTGGTTTGTATAAATACAAGACAAAAGTGCAAGTATCTTATTTTGCTATCTATGCTGTGGATTATAATAGCAAAACAATGCATACCCAACCAAGATCCAGTCTGATACCAGAAGCCACATACAGAGAAATGATGAGCAATGGTGCTCATATTGAGCTAGCGCCTCCTTTTGTGCAGAGACACCCTTCTTTTGGTGAAGGCTACCTTGGTTACAAACTATGGAGCTATAAGAGTGATAACTTAAGTCCACCAACGACAGCTCTCACTACTATAAACTCAAAGAAAATGTCCGAATCTTCAATCACTTTACCTCCAATGTCAGAGTTGATTTCTCCATTAAGTCCAATTCCTGGCTACAGTAGAGTTAGGGCTCACTCAATTCCAAGTACTTACTCCGCAATTGAAAGAACAATTACAAAAGCGTATCCTATGCCTACTGAAACACAACCTCAGGAGCAGAGTGCTTTGTACCTAGTGAATCAGGCTCCCTCATCGGCGGTATCTCCATACATTCCCCTACCTTCGCAACAGCCTTTACTGTCACAAGCACGATTCACGCAGCATGATGCCCTTCCACAATACGTTCCAGTTCAGTATTCTCAATCATTGCTTTCACCTTCTAATATCCAGTCTTCGCAACAATACAATCCTCAGATGGTCGATTTCCATTACAACCACCAAGGTCATACTCATTATATAGTCCAATCAGGCTTTAACCACAGTACTTCTACTAGCACTCAAGTGACCCAGAACCAACCTTTAAAGAAAGAAATCAAGAGAAGAACTAGAACAGGATGTTTGACTTGCAGAAAGAGAAGAATCAAATGTGATGAGAGAAAGCCAGGTTGTAACAATTGCGAAAAAAGTAAAGTCCATTGTTTGGGTTACCAAAATAAGCCTACAAAGAATGAATTGAAAAAGTTTCAAAGACTTCAGCAATTACAAGATGGTGCTGGCAACATAGCTAACTTAGCTACCATTGCAACAGGTGTTATGTGAGATGATCAAAAAGAATTTCAAGAGTTAGAGTTTTCAATTTGTGTTTATTTGTTCGGTTATTTGTTTCTCCTCCTGATTAATGTTTATACGAGGTGTTTAATTTAACGATTTTAATGATATTGTAACTGATCTAATAATTAGCTAATTATTATTACTTTAGTGATGGTTGTTTCGCCTAGATAGTCGCATAAACAGAGAGCGTGGCGTGCGTAAGATATATGCGGTAATGCGTCAAACCTCAAATTGCTTTGTCAGAAATTAGGGATAAAGAAGACCTTAGAAGCTATTGTCCCCTCGCGTCAGAACTTTTGGGGCAATATCATGCAGGTGAGCTATACCGAAAATGAGCTGATGATCGACAAGCCTAGGAGGGTGAGATAGCGAAAAGAGGAAAAAAGCAGCCAAAACCGTATACAGTGCAGGTATTATATGCGAGAACCATTGCAGGATTGACGCTCTTATCGTAAACTAGCGACTTCCGCTTCAGTTTATAGAAATAGGAATTATGGACAGGACTGTAAAGGGTTGGGAGCCTAGAGCCAGCCTGGGCAGCCTCGTTGGGTGGAACCGTGAACGTAACCATGGTAAACAGCAATAGATTTGTTAAATTACCGCAACAAGCTTAAGAAGCAGGTTTCCCTTTTTGTTTTCCTTCGAGGACCCATTTCAGTTAGAAGCACAAGACTCGGAACAATACTACAACCTCTATTCCTTATATATAAACCTACCACATTGCCACTAACCTTGCAGAGTAATTATATGGTCTGAGCTTTTAAGTTTGACAGGAAGCTCATGCTCGCTTACAGGCAAGTTGCAACCTACTTTCAAGATCCCAGATGGACCTGGGACGATGATCTTCTTCTTCTTTTCTTTTCTGCAGTAGACTGCATGTTGTTGCAGCGGATGTAATGCTCAGTAAGGACATGATCTTCCTGAGGTACATAACCAGCTATTATAAGATCACTTGAAAGGCTAGAGCCTCAACAGTAAGGCATGAGGTGCTGGAGATAATAGGCAAGCTGTAACAACAATTTTAGCTGCTTCCAGCGATCTTTTCTCATCTTTTCTTCTTAGAAAGGATTCCCCACAGCCGCCGGAGTTAAGGTCTCTACTGCTAGGTATGAAAATACTCAACATCAGTCCCACACCTTTGTGGAGCATAGATTCAAGAGTATTTACCTTCAGAGTTGTCTAGAAAGTATAACTCAGTGCATAGGATCACAGGACTCGGATTGAAATATGTCATTGCGAACCTTTGGGAGCAGACAGTTGAAATTTGAAGAAGGTCAGATCCAGATCATGCTCGTAGTTAAATCCAAATCCAGGAAAAGCCTTGAGTTACTGCAGGAAAATATATCTGGAAATCAAAAACATTAGTGTATATAATGCGCTTGGTAGTATATGACGCGTAAATATATAATATATTATTATTATGTACAAGTGTATCATCACATGATAATGATTGTACATATCTATGCATTAGATGTTTTCAAAGGAGATCGAGATTGGATTAGATCAGATTTAGAATTATCAAGTGAGCAGATAGCCACTGACTACTCTATGGAATAGAAGATATTGCTCTGTATGATACTTCAAGTCTAGAATGATCAAAACTGGTGTTGATAATATAATGCCGAAACAGGGTGCCAAAATGTGCATAATATCAATACAAAATGAATTTGAAATCGCGAATCTGGTAGAGCCAAAAAAAAAAGGAGAAAATAAGTCAGTCGAATATTCCGGGTAACCCTACACACAATATAGGCAATATACCTTACCATAGATTCCATCTCTTTTTGTACTGTCACATATTATCATAGAACAACCAACTGTCTATCCATATATATATATATATATATTTATATATATATGTATATCGATCTGCCTACATAACGAATTTTTCTTAACCCATCCTATAAGGTGCCTGCGGGCTCATTAGATTAACTTGATACCGTACCGTAATTAGGATATACACCCACAACACTTTAAGTGATTCCCAAATTGTAATGTTTGTAATGACTAGTTGATCTAATTTTATTCCCAATCGCCAATTGGATAAACTACTTTCAAACCAAAGTTCTCACTTCTGACATCCAGGGGTATCCATCAATCAGACACTGAACAACCCATTCCCAGTCGATTAATTCAACTTTCACTGAAGTGAGAGCTCGATTCAAAATTTCATTGGATTTCGCTATTGTTTTCTTTGATCGTTTGGACTTGTGTCTTGAGGAAGGTTCTATCTGATCAAGATTTTGCTTCAAAACGTTCAACTTTTCATGATATATCAGAACAGGGGAGTTACCAGATGCGAATCCATTCTTGGTAAGGAAGTGGATTTCTGACATCAGAGTTGAATGATTTGTTAATTTGATTCTCTTGACAGTCCTAGCACCAAGTGTGAAGAATATGAATTTAATTATTTCAGGGTTTGCAGAAGCTAAAAGAACCTGGCGTCCTTCAAGTAGCTTATTGTTGTGAATTTGCTCAGATAGTGGTAGATCAGACATAAGGTTGTTAAAATAACGCATAATATTAGCTGATTTAACAAATCTTAACCTCTTTGATTCTCCAGCTGGCAGTAGATAAGTTGTCAAATAGTCAAGTTTCAGGGCACTATCTTCAACAGAATCGTAAATGAACCTTTCGCTCACCATTGGCCAGCCAAGCGATAAAGCCTCCAAGTATTTTGGACTTCTTGAATATCTATTAGATATTAGGGCACCAAATTTGTATCCCTGGAGATTTCTTTTGGCACTCACACTAACCTCCGAATCACCTAACGCCTCCAGCATTATTAAAGACGAAAAGCCATCGTTTACGACTTCACCACTATGCTTCTCAATCAGCTCAACCAGAGACTTCAATTCAGAGCCATCAATGCCAGTTATCACAAATATGCAGTCAGAGAATAATGAAGATGAGACAACTGTATCACCTTTCCTAGGTGTTGAGTACATAAACTCTTCTTTGTAGGTCAGGACAGGACCAGTCACATCTTTGAGAACTCCCCTTTTTGGTTTTAGTTCTAGGTCAGTCCCAAGTCTTGATCTCTTAAACCACTCACCAGCCAATATTTTAGTAATCGAGATTGGAAACGAGTACTCTGAATCTTCAATTTTTCTCTTCTTCCCTCTCCCCATGATACGTTTGCCAATAACAGTATCATAACCTCTCATACACCGAATCACTTCATTGTTATCTCTGTCCCTAACAGTACATTCCAAACCAGTTACCAGATATTCCTTTTTACCAATCTCAACATGATCACCTATCCGTAGATCTAATGGATACAAAACACTGATTTCATCAACCGAATCTGCAAATTTAACACTAAAGACACCGTCGTTATCATGAGAAATGACAACACCAGGATAATAGTCAGCGTTGAAAAAACACCAAACGCTATTTTTGAACACTCGGTCTTCTTCAGTTAGCTCTTTAGTCTCTGATCTCAAAGTGCCCAAAGGAAATGAATCATTGACCACATTTTGAGTTGAGTGATTGGAGGTGTTCTGATAGGTTAAAGAAGAGGTAATATCATGTTTGAAGGATTTCTGGGAGGCATCAAAAGCATCTTGAGAGAAATCTGATTCCGGTAGAAATTTTGATCTTTTGATGGTGGGACCAGCAGGAATAACTGGCGTCTTTCGCTTTCTTTGATTGCGTCTTCTACCATTGGGTACCACTATGAGATTTTCGTCATCTTCATCTTGGTATGTACCATCGTTCTCACGAATACCACCACTTTTGTTACCAGACTTAACCATGTCAACCTCTTCCATTACTGTATTATCAATTCTACTTTCATCTTCATTATCTTCATCAATATCGGATATATCTTGGGTAATATCATTTGCCAAGTCACCAAAGTCATCATCATCACTTGCATTTCCTTGATAGGTATCAGATAAGGATTTGATAGCAAGTGAGGATGACATGGGTTCTTTGGATGCCTCTATTTTATTCAAAACCGATTGAGTCTTCACCAATCTTTTTGGGCGTGAAGGAGAAGAGGCAACGGACTGGGAGGAGCCTCCCAGTCTATCAGGAGCTGAGGCAAACCTTGAAGCAAGCTGGGAGCGGACGAAGATAGAAGGAGATTGATTTTCTTGAGAATTAAAATCAGAGGGGTTGGTATGAACAGTGATCTTCTGTGAGCTTTCTTGTGCTCTACTGGTTAGGTCTCGATGGTACTTCTGAATGCTATCCTCCACCATGATATATAAAGTTTCTTTATTGCCAGATGAGTGATCAGTGAGCTCATTCTCTTTTGATATATGATGGTCAGCACCTTCTTTAGAGGCTTTCTCAATGACAGATGGTTCTTCATCCGAAACAATTGGCGAAGACAAAAGTTTCTGTGTAAGGTTTTTAGGACAATCGTGCTCCATTTCATATTGCTCGATTGAATGAACATCATCAGGAGCAGTCCCAGGTACCTGTACGTCTTCCTGACTGCCATCCAGAGCCTTCTCATCAGTGAGTCGGCTTTTCGCCTGGGGAGACGATGATGTATGAACGATGTGTGTAGGGGATACCAATCTTGAGGAAGGACCAGAAGCACTTTCAAGCACTGGAAGCACTGAATTTGAGTCATCAACAACGTCTATGAGTATGGTATCGTTCTGGGCGTTATCAGGCAGACGTTGTAAATGTCTGTTGCTTGGAACAGATCCTTGAGTTTGTGTTTTCAGAGGCTGGGTAGTCTGCGTTGGACTGTCGAACATCAGATTTGGAACAGATTGAGTTTCAACTTCCAGTTCAGGGCCAGCTTGGTTATCTCGCAGTTTTTGAAAGATGTTGTGGGCGACAGTTGGTGTATCTAATGACATGGGCTTTCTCCCATCAGAGTTTGGAGTTTCCTGAAGGGAATTGAACAACTTGTTGTTGATGGGCGTTTCATTGAAAGGATCCTTAATCTTTGATAGCCATGGAGTCTCAGAACTCGCTTGTGTGTTCTTTAAGTGAGCGGGCCACGGGCTTTCACTTAGTTTCAGATGAGTCAAAGGTAAGGAAGTATCAGGTCTAATAGATGAGTTATCAGCTTGTGTCACCACAATATTACTACCAGACACCGGCTGCGTTTCTTGCTCACCAATGGTATCATTTGCAACTTGCTCGTCCTGTTCTTCATTCATATCCTGCGGATATGCTACTATTTTGATGGCACGCTCTCCTGTAGCCAGCAATTCTTGTGTGTCCTCATCGCCTTTAAAATCACATGAAGAATCAACAATTTTATTCTCTTCAGAGTGGGAAAGTTCACGGATTTGTAAGAGCCTTGAAGGTTGTGAAAGACCGACAGCAGCATTTAATTCATGATCAATATTGTGGGACTGTGATTCGATGATTTGTGTCTGGTTGCTAAAAGTTAGTGTTTGTGTCTTGTTAGAGATTATGAGATGAATACTCACATCTCCAGGTAAAATAGAGCTCAGGTTTTCCTGGCCATAATCACGAGGAGGCTCTTCGTTGTTTCCGGGGCTCCTGGAAGGAGATGTGTCTTGTTTATCGGCCATTTCCAAGGTGTAATGTAAATATGTCCTTGTTAAAACCAGAATTTGTACCTGTGTGCGTATTGTTTTTGTCCTTTTGTGGTTGATTTCAGTCCTCAGATCAGAAAAAATGTAAAAAAGAAAAAGGTACCTTAAATCAAACCCTTTATAAATAAAGAAACGAGACATTATTGAACAATCTCACTAAAAGAGGCTCCAAATGGACAAATGGATACGTTAGAGAATAGAGCTATGCTATTACGAAAGTCGGAGTTTGAAGAAGAACTTGTGGCCGCTTTTCTTCTGAGTATGGAACCTTAAACCTTGTCTTCAATTATCTCAAAGTTTACATGACGTTGCTGACTCTTTGGAAAGAGAATTATCCAGGTGTTATTCAATTTTTAACCCAAGATGATCAGCATCTATCACTTAATACCCTGAAAAGATCCTTATTAGGCTTGTCATTATGTTTATTATGTCATTATGCTTCTGGTCTACGTGAGTTGAGTTTAGCGCTTGAACTATCACCCTTTGAGGATGGCATTGGCAGGGTTACAGCTATGGTATTCTTATATGTTGGGCTAGAGACCACCAGTCAACCTACTTTAGCTGCCACTGTATACAAAGAGATCATCAAGGAAGATTCATTCGGTGTTTTGAAATCGTTTGAGAGCAAAGAGATTGATGATGAGCAGTTAATACCGTTGTTTGAAGCACCAAAACTCAAATTGAGCACAAAAACTTTAAAGTCTCAACTATTCCTCAATAATTCGATGCTTCATATCAATGTTAGTAGATTCAAGAAGGTATACGGGGGCCATAATGGTGATAAAGCCATTTCCTATTTGCAGGAGATCTTTGAAATGGTAATATCGTTAGCACCACTTGAAAATTTTGATAAATTCAGGGTCATTCAAGAGGCTGTTCAAGAGATTGAGTTGGTATCAGAATTTCATTACTCTAGGTCAATGGTGAATGGGGCCAAACCGGATGCCAGGGGACTAGATGCTTTAAAGAATGTTATGATAACCAAGACGTTATCGGCTTTTCTATTATTACACACACAGAAATACAAGGATTCAAACTATAAGTTTGCTTGGATTCTTAGACAATTTGCTAAAGTGAATGAATTCTATCCAAAATCCTATTTGGATGAGATTGGGTTGACAAGAGGAGTGTTTGAGTCAATTTCATTGTTGATGTCTAAAGCATTAATCAACACTCACAATACCTTGGAGAAAAGTATCAACATTCATGAATGTTTGGCTCAAGTGATAACATTTATCGAGAAAGAAGAAGTAACAGTCAACAACAATCAGTATGCTCTTGATTTTTTCTTTACAGTTATGGGCCTGTTATATCTTGAGAATAGTGTTTATAACTCCTCCTTCATAGGCTCGAATTCAATTTTGTTGAACAAAGAAGATTTGGAAGAATCCATCAGAAAAATGATCATTCTGTCAACTTTGAAAGCTGCTGATGACTCATCTGTGGTATATGTTTACAATGTGATCTTATCTGAGTTGGCGTTGTTTGGTAATGTGAATTTAAAGATCATCTGGTTTTTCAACTACTTAAAGGATTACTTTCAGATTAGAATCAGTGTCAATGACTCAGTTCCACTGATGAGCTACTTATCCCCTCTAGCAAAAAAGATCACAATTGCAACCCTACCATGTATTGAGGAATTGATCGAGTTTGAAGAGAATTTCAAGAAGAATCCTAAAGAATCCACTGATTTAAGCGTACCGCTGGTACAAATTGATAAACTCGACAACGAGGGGAAACTAATCACAGTGGAACCATTGAAAAGTTACAAGGTAATCGGCATTACTGAAGAGCAAAAACTCACAAAGTCTCAAGAGTTCCTCGATCTTTGGGCCATGTCTTATGAAAACTATCAAGGTGATATTCCAATCGAGATACAAAATTATATAGACTATTTGAGTGACGAAAGCTAAGAGATTTATATATTGATATATATGTATGGAAGTTTTTAAGATAATTCGCAAGCAAATATTCCCAGTAGTTAGACAAAGAAACGAAACCAATAGTAGTTCGAAGAAGCTAAATAGGAACAGCAGTAGGGACAACAAGTGAGCCTTGGGTTATTGAAGAAGCAGCAGAGTGAGTTCTGGCAGGCTTTGAAGTTGAGGCAGCCAATTGAGATAGACGCAAGCGCTGTTCTAGTTGTTTGATTTCAGTGGAATAATTCTCGATCATCTTCTTCTTTCTCAAGATTTCTCTTAATGTCTCATCTGCTTGAACACCTTCAGATTCAGTGAAATGGTCAAGATTGGAAATAAACTCATCATCAGCACAAGAGTTGACTTTGGAAGCGTAGTCATTGTGCTCTGCCAATCTTTCTCTTCTGTAATTTTCGTAAAGAACGTTGTGTGTAGAATCCTTCAATTCTTGTAAGTGTGAACCAAATAAGGCATTTCTCAAATAGGTGAAATCGCTGTGATCAACATCTTCAACTTTGAAAACACCCCAAGGGTATTCTCTAACATGATATGGCTTTCCATCAATCTCCTTGACTTCATAGCTGCCAGAAATAGCGAATGGAACCAAATCTCTAAAAAAGGAAAATTCATTGGAGGATCCAGGATCACCATTATCACTGTCTTCATCACCACAAAAATCGAAGACTTTAATATCATTGGCTTTAAGATCTTGCAAGATTAAGGCTTTGTTCAATTTCAACTCCTCCTTAGTCAAAGAATCAGCCTTTCCGATGACTGGAATAACGTTGACCCTTGTTGATAGTTTCTTCATGGTATCGATGTCAAGTTCACGTAAGCCTTTACATGTAGGTCTGATGAAATATAGCGCAGCATGTGGTCTACCATCCTTGAATTTTGAGTTACGCTGGATTCGATATTCCTCATTCAAGATCTTGTCAAACTGATCCTGTAGAAATTCAACAATTTTACCAACGCAAGTCTTGTTGTCAATGTTATCACCTAGTCCTGGAGCAGAAATGATATCCAAAGTGATTGGGGTTGAATCAGCTTCGACAATGTTAACATGGCATCTAGAGACCGACATACCAGGACTCAAGTTTGACTGTTTTGGATCGACATGGGAAGTGCCCTTCTGTGAAACCACCTGCTTGCACAAACTGTTGATGAAAGACGTTTTCCCTAAACCTTGTTGACCACAGACCAACAACGTGAATTCAATACCCTTTTTGAAGTTTTTACGGCGACGAATCTCCTCTGGAGAGTCATATCTGGAAGCGTGAGCCATTCTTGAAGTAAAATCAGAAACAGTAATCAAAGTATTGAATGTGTTACAGAATTCCAATTTTTACAGAAAAGTCATGAACAAACAATTTTAGCGGCTAAAAACAAAAAAAATTGGGAAATTACAAAAAAAGTGACACAAAAACAATTTTTTTTTCAAAAACATCATCAAATTACGTCATTATAAGACTATAAAGAACCAAATCACATAATCTAATCTTCCACATCAGACAAACCATCTGAGATGTATCCGTAGATTTTCTGGATTCTGTCAACATCTGAAAGGTCAGTAACTTTAGAATCCTTGCCTTTAGCCCGTGAAGTTTTCTTTACAGGGCCCTGTGACTTTTGTTTCCCCTTTACAGCCTTTACAACCTTTGCAACACCCTTGAGTGTTCCCTTTGCAGTGGCTCTTGGCCCACCTTTTGTAGTTTTAACCTCAGGTGCTGTTTTAGGCTGAATGATAGGGGTCTTTGCTTTATCCGCAGATCTCTTGTTGGTTGAGACTTTCTTCTTTGGTGGGTCAACCATTGAAATGTCAGAAATTGAAGAGAGTTCAGACTCGTCATTTGATATTGTTTTCTTTGAAACTCTAGATGATCTTCGTATTGTCCCTTCTTGAGTGGTTGTAGCAACAGCGGCAACAGCGGCAACAGCGGCAGCAGCAGCAGCAGCAGCTTGTATTTGTTTTGACTTCCCTTGTGAATTTTCTGTAGTGATCGAATTCTTCGATTCTTTTTCGCCATTTGAGATCTCTGACACATTTACTGGTTTGATGTTGTCTTTGTCTTTGTTTCCATGAGACTTCAAAATATTTTCTTTGTTGTGAGCATCCAAACTTATAGAATCTTCCTTTTTATTAGCTTTTGAAATTTTCAAGTGTGATGATGCACCTAAACCCTCTTCTATCCGTTGCTTCTTGTTTTCATGTTGTCCTGCAGCAGTAGGAGCAAATCTTTTCTCTGAGATCCGATCGTTTAAAGATGCTTTAGTTCTGGAAGCTTTGATCTTACCTGATAAGAAGCCTTTGACTGTGGTTTTTGAAGCCTTTTTGGTGGAAGGCATGACATTATTTTTTGAATTGCTTTCAAACATTGGCAAAACCGATTCACGAGTGCTGGATCTCTGTTCTATAGATAACTTCACCTGTTGCTCTGTTCTCTCTTGTTCACCATCAATTTTTGCCTTCACTTGCTCATCCTTACTCTTATTGAATTCTGCGCTTGACGTGGTTGCCATCGGCTCAGATAGAATTGTCTTATCTTTTTCTTGATCTCCCACAACCTGTTCTATTTTAGACATTACAGCAGTTTCTCTCCCGCCTTCTGCCTCGCTGTCCACAGTAGTATGAGCATCCTTCATTTCAACGTCAGAATACTCCACAGGGGTTTCAGTGGTTTGAAGCCTGTCCTCAACTGATCTAACAGCCTCCGCTTGTTCATCAGCTTTATCAAAGTCATTGGGAGAAGGACCACCCTTTTCAGAAATATTCTTCAAATCTTCAGATTTCTCTGTGGAATTGACCGCATTCTCTTTAGCTGGCAGAGTTTCATGATTCCCCTCTGGAATACTCTTCTTTTCAGTTGAAGTAGCACTTGACAGAATTTTGTTAACGAAATCTATATTGTTACGGCTAAATCTCGAGGAAGTGTGCTCTGAGTTTGGCTTTGGTTTAACATTTTCATGATCTGATATGACTGGTGAATGTACAGACTTGGAGCTCTGAAGACTGGAGACACTTCGAATATTTGGTTTGGATGAACTAAAAGCATTTGATGGGATGGTGTAAAATTTTGATGTAGAATTAGGTGTCTTGGAAGGATGAACCGGAGTCTTCAAATAGGTATTTGGAGTCAGGTTTGATTGTAGAGCTGATTCATCTTTTCTTGAACAAGTGGATTTGCAAGGCGAGAGAGAGCCCTGTTCTTCATTATCGAGCCACGATGTGGTAGGACGTGAGCTCATTGGTGTTCTATAGTCTTCTTCCCTTTCTCTTGGATAATTATCAGCCACCGGGGCACTTTCTTTGGTGTTGTTCTCAATAGGTTTGGCTTCATCTAATGCTTCTCTTTGAATTGCATCGTGAACAGATTCACCATCTTTGAGGATAGACTTCAATTGTTCTTCAGTGATGTTGAAATCTTCAATCGGACCAGTACTCAAGTTGGTCTTGGAGAGCTCAGTGTTCAATTCAGTTAAATCAGTATAAAATTTCAACGCTCTCTCAACATCAAATGAATTTAGGTGAGTGGAATTGTCAAAGAACTTGCTTGATAATTGATACTGATGGTTGGCACAAGAGTAGCCCAAGAAGAAGAGTATGATTTCCTCAACAGAATATAGCAGATAAATCTGAGTTCTTGTAGCTTTTTCAAAGTGACCAGTTGTAATCTTAAGCAATCTCTCAACTGCTGGTCTATCAAGTTTCTGACCAAGGTGATAAATCTCTTCACATTCTGTAAGTTCTTTTACCACTGCGTAGGGCAAAGAAATTATAAAGTCAAAACATAATCTTGCCATCACTTTCAGCTCTAAAGATTCCAGTCTCTCTTTCAAACTCCAATACTTGGGACTACTGGTACCCATTGTGTCTTTGTAGAAATAACTCAAGTGAAACGACACCAGATCTTCCAACTTTCTATGACGTTCAATAACACGAGCACTAATGAATGCAATGATAGTAGACACTTCTCTGAAATCACCGTTCTTTAAGGACTCTCTTTGAAAGTATCTATGCACATAAAGCATACTGTAAAACACAAAACTTTTTGGCAACGAATCAGTTTTGTATTGACCGTCTGGTCCTTTTGATTTCAGCACAAGATAACGCATGATTTTCAAGTAGTAGTTAAGTATAAGGTCATAACTCCTCAGCTCTTCGGAACGAGGCATATCATCTTTCCTAGATACAGATTGATTCAGATTATCATAAGTAAAGAGCCAGTCATTCTTCTCAATATCAATGTGATCAGGCCAATAATCAGCCGGTTTCCTTACCGATGCAACCTCATTGTGTGTGGAGTGTGACATAATGAGTAGTGAAAACGATATGGATGGAAGCAAACACCCTTAACGACTTTGGAGCTGTTTTCCTCTCTCGTTATGTATTATGTTGTTGAGACCTTGAGACAATAGAAAATCGCGAACCTGAGAAATCCGAGGGCAATGTCCCGTGACACTTGTTATGAATATTGATTCAAGCCTTCTTAATATTGATCATGTTCCTAATCGTTGTTACTTTAATACGTTCCTGATCATATCCGTTTTGGAAGTTTCTCAACACAACGATTGCCCTTCTACACTAAGCACTCTTAAAAAAAAATTCTAATTGATTAAATCAATAGTCTATTTGACCAAGTCCCAAATCATTTCACAAGCTTTTTGTTCAAATGTTCAATCTCTTCGTTCAAATTAGCCTCCTCAACAGTCTTCACCAACTCTTTGGTACATTTGGCAACATCAAAAGCAATACCAGCTAATCTCTGTCTAAAATGCTTGTCTGCATATTCTTCGTCATTTTTTTGGTCATCGTTAGGGGTTATCAAGATTTCCATTCTCTTACCAGCATCTGAAAGAGTTTCAACAACCCAAGAACCATGAGCCTTCAATTGGGAGTTACGGCTCTGATTCATAGAAACTGAGGTAGCGTCAACCATTTGAGAAACAACATCATTAATCGCTCTCGAACCAGCCTTTAGATCACCTCTAGTTGAGTTGGCATCTTTGATAGACGTCAACAATGTTTGAATGGTGGAGATCACTTTGACTGTTTGATGTTCCAAGTAGAGTAATAGTTCTGACAATGTATTGTCGGGATCCTCGATGTCGAATTCTTCAATGTCAAAATCCTCTTCGTCAACTTCTCTTCTAACTGGTTTGCTAGAGGTCTTAGACCCTGGGACATATGCTTTTTCGTCATCAGAAGAATCAGGTGTCGTGTTTTTCGACCCTTCATTGGTCTGCTTGATTTCTGGAGTCTTATTCAGGTCTTCGCTTTCAAAATCGTCTTCACTTTCAACTTCTAGAGGTGCTCTTTTAACAGCTGAAGCACTCTCTGTCAGCCCAGAGCCATTAGGTGGATCAACTGAAGTTTTCGAGCTGATTAGTGAATTTTTCGCTGTTTTGTCTGAATCTTCATCGATGGAGAGATCCTTATTATTGGTTTGACCAGTCTCAAGTCCATGAAGTGGTCTTTTAGAACCATCAGAAGTCTTAACATCTTCAACTGGGCTTTCAGTAGACTTCGTAGTCTCCGTTATAGATAACTTTCTGGATAATGGAGCGGCCATAGCAGCGGAAGCAGAAACAAATCCTGAAACGACGGACCCAAGGCCAAAGCCATCGGCTTTCTTCTCAATTGTCTTTTCGTCCACCTCTGAATTAATAATGTCTCCATTGGCGGCGGCATCATCACCACCTTCACCAGCTTCCTTATTCTTGAAGTCATTAACCTGAATGTCTTTCTTCAGAATCGCTAGATCAAACTTTGAGTCATCATCATCACTCTCATCTGGCTTCCCTGTCAGTTCGACGTTTCTCACTTTTTCAACAAGACTCTCTTTTTCACCAGTAATACCTTTAATATCATGCATCGAGTCTGAACTTTTTGCTTCATTTTTTTTGGTAACAGGGTCAATAGCGGGGATTGAAGCACCAACAGTCTTGAGCTCTCGTTTTCTGGTACTGAAAGATTTCAGACCTTCCTCTAAGTTAGCATCAGATTCATTAACAGCCGGCCTACTCATATTCTCTCTTAGATCATCATGGTCAGCATTCAAGTCCAGTTCATCATCAACAATTTTTTTGGTAGCGTCTTGGGTTGGAACCGGTACAGGCGAAGTGGTTATTTGACCAACAGATTCAAATGAAGAGTTCTCAAGGCTTGATCTCCTTTTACCAAACTTGTTCATCATCTTATCAGATAAAGGATTGACGACACCCTTTTTGGAAATTGAGGAGCTTAAATCCTGTTGTTCAAATTGTTTGACTTTTTGCAAAATGTTCCCAGATGATGACTTTCTCATTGCGATCGGAGAGTTGATTCTACCAGTCGAATCAGTAGAAAGCCTTTTCTCTGATTCAGGGGAATATCTTGAAGCCAAAGGTGAAAATCCTCTCTTTACAGGTGTAGAATCTGATGGTGATTTCTCTCCTTTATCAGATATCGATTGGCCAGTGGCGAAGTTGATTGCAGCCTTTCCGGTTTTAACTGTTTTATTCGGTAGCTGCGAATTTATAGTGATGTTGAGAGGTTTAGGGGTTGTAATAGATTCCGCATGTTTGGACGAAGGGCTTTCAGCTGATGAACTAAGTGATAAGTTAAGATTCTTTGTCATTCTCAATGGTCTCACAGGTGAAACGTCATCAGCATTAGCATTGTCAACAAAGCTACTGTCAGCGACAGTGCGGAAAGCCCTACCAGGTTCATCATGAGATGTACCCGTATCTTCACCAAGGATAGGCTTCGAATCTTCATTTTCGCCTAGTTCAATTCTTTCTTGGTTCAACTTGACATCAGAAACGAATTCATAAACAGCAAAAACAACTTCACTAATTGCACTTTCAATAACCAAACGAGGCAACATAGAAGCATACACTGTATAGTATCTAGTTGATGTTATAGCATGTGAAATAGAAGCTCGAATCAGCTCAGACTTCTCAGAATGGGGAGAGTAAGAGGCAATTTTACTAGCAGTATTTGAGACTTTGGAAATGTGTTCAAAAGTTTCATTGATGTCAAAATCTTTAGCCTTCGAGTTCTCGTTGATGTGGATCAGGAAGTTTTGAATGGAGTCACGAAATGCAGTAAATAAACTCAGCGGAATCAACCCCCTACTTGAAATGTAACTGTTGTATGGCTTGCTTAAGTCAGCGCTCAAGGAAAGTAAATCATTAATCTTTTTGGATTTAAAATCTTCCAGCTTCAACTTCAGTTGAACAACCTCATTTTTCATTCTCTCTAGTTCGATTTCGTTATTAGCGTTGTCTTGAGTAAAAGGAGTAGACGCCGTAGACGCCGTAGATGTCAAACTCTTGGACTGGGTGCTTAATAGATTGATTTCTTGTTCTTTGGATTTCAATTTATCGGATGAAATCTGCAATTCATTATGGAGGCTCTTGATTTCTTTATCTTTTCTCTCAATAGTTTGTTCTAAATCTGTAACTTTGTCATGCAAGTCGCCATTAATTTTCTGTAGATCTTCAACTTCAGCTTCGAATTTCTCAGCCTTAGACTGTAGTAATGAACTTTTATGTTCTAATTCAGTGATAGTTTTGTCCATTTTGGTACCTTCTTCCAACAACAACTCAATTTCTCTATCCTTATTTCTGTTTTTGTTGTTTATAGATAACCCACGATTGATTTGACCTGAAGAGCGTTTGGTGTTGCCTAAGGAGTTCAACTCTGGGACCATATCTCTATCATTCCTGATGGATCCGTTTGACTGCTGACTAGTTCTCTTCCTCAATGAAATCACACTAGGTATACTGCTCGATTTTGAATGTGAGTATCTTTCGTTTGAATTTTGAAACTCTTTGGATCTGTGACTTATTCTGTCGTCAGTTGAATCAAAACTTGCTTTGGCAAGATCTTCCACAACCTTACTCGGATCAGCCTTCTCGTTGGAAAACTCTTTAGCATCTTCATTTTCGCTATCCGACCAGGCCATGTCAGCCTCTTTTGGAATCACTTCAGTAGATTGAACTGTGACAACACCGGTTTGCTTTTTCTCAGAAGATAAAGACACACGTTGCTTGCTGTTATGAACAAAAGGGTCAACATTCTTCTTCTCATCATAGTTTCTTCTTTCAATCTCATAGAGAATGTCACTAACCAAATCTCTAAATCTTCCTTGTTGTAAAGAGCCAAGTTTTTCTCTAGCTTCGTTTCTCTTTGGATGGAAAGTGGATCTTGGTAGTAAGAAATCAGGTTCGTCACTCGATTCGTCGATTCTTCTTTGCAGCTCATCGTAAACGTCTGTGCTTAGTTCAAAAAATTGAGAAGGGGACAATTTCAACAGTTTATCCCTGGCTTTAGCAGCTCGGCTAGGATTTACTTTAGTTGGCGCCGCAGACGTATTCAAGAACTGTTTCAATGAACCATGGTATGTGAGCAAATCCTCGTAGTTCTCAGGTAGTAATGCAGTCATGTCGCAATCTTGGTTCCAAAGTTGGTACAAGAGGAATTATAAGAAAACAATAAAGTACCAAGATTATACTTAAATCAAACAACACAAACAACAACACAAACAATAACAAAACAAAACCGAATTCCCGTGATTCAACAGAACGATCGGAGCTGTTGTAAAAGAAACCCGTTTAATGATTTTTTAAGTACCTCAGCAACAAGAAGGAATCTGACACGGTGGATCCGTAACAATAAACGCTCAGCTTTGATTGAAAAAAACGTTTCACAAAGACAACGCCTTTGTGTGTGTGTCTTTTTTTTTTGTGTTTTTCTTAAAAGGAAGAAAAAAAAGTGTTGATTTTTCCCTTTGTCTCTCAAACCGCGTTTTACAGCAAAATTATGAAATTTATGTAAAAGTTTACAGTTATTTCAATGTTTACCGTTCGGTTAAAATACTTATTACTGTAAATGGTAATTGCGAAAAGAAGTTGCCTAGTAACATATGCATATAGACGCATATATGAATAGCGAAAATCTTCTCTTTTAGGTTAAAAATGGCAGAAGACGCGTTCGTGTAGGCCTTCATTTAGTGGTTAATTGGATTGAGAAGACCAAAATATCCTTTATCCATCACCATCTCTGGGTCTTGTTTACCCAATAGTCTTCTTACTCTTAAAGAGACTCATCAATTGGTAATAACTATATCAATAATTACGAATTAATCCTTTGTACATCTCGTTATTTTAACACTTTTGACCCATCATTTCTTACCAATCTCATACTCACCAGGAGCTATTAATTTAATATATTGGTCATATTCTGGAACCTCACTATCCAAGTGACCAACCGCTAGAACTGTGCCAGGGTAATGTCTCAAAATTTCTTTGCATTGCTCAATTCGGTTATCATCCATCACAGATAATGCCTCATCTAAGATCAATAGATCTGGATTCTTGATTAATGATCTAATAAACAGAGCTAACTTTTGATCACTTATTCCTAATTCTCCAAATTTGACATTTCTTTTGTCCAGAAGATCAAACTCCGATAAATAAACCTCAATTCTATCTGACAGCTTCTTTGGTAAGTCTCTTGGAGGGATCAAACTTCCAACAACATACCCAGTGGAGATTGTCTCGTATAACGTATGATTTGAAGGGTATATGACATGTAACTCGGGAGATGCAAATCCAATTGATTCATTGATATCGAAGAAATTGGAAGACCCTGTACGACGTGGCTTATCATACATCACAATGGACTCGTTCCATGATTGGGGATGCTCAGCGGTAATTAGGGACAGTAAAGTGGACTTACCTGTACCATTATTACCTCTGACGTGCCACCTTGTACCATGGCCGATTTTCCAAGATAGATTTTCTAATACTGGCTGACCACGGTATGCAATGGAGATGTCCTTGAATTCCAGTAGATGAGAAGAAGATGGAGCAGGAATCTCGGAGAAGACTTCTTTGATCTTTTCGATATTAAACTGTGGGGTTTCATGATATATTTGTCTCAATTCATCAATCTTTGGTTGTAGTTTAGTCTTTTTACCAGCACTTATGATCCCATTGGAATCAACAATAGCGATATGAGTGATCCAATCAGGGATATCATCTTGATAACGGAGCCCCAAGATGACATATGGATTAGGTGGAAGATTTTCTAAAGCTTCATTAACAACTTTGGTAGCTTCAGGGTCTAAACCAAGAAATGGATCATCGGCAATCAGTAGTTTAGGTTCTCTGATAAGACCCCTGGCTAATCTTGCACGACGAGTTTGGCCATTACTTAAACCCATAGCCCAACGATCTTCAAGCCCTTGAAGTTTCAGCTTCTTGAAGATTTCATCCACCAGCTCATAATTGATCTTTCTATCGTTATTGGTATTCCCAATAACAAACTTCTTGGTTGTCTCATCAAATTCATCTTTGAAGAACTCATAACGAGCAGCTAAATGAGCAGTTGGAAGGACACCTTTAAATTCCAGAAATTGGATGGCACTTGATGGCCAAATAGATTTCTCAAGGAAGGGATAAGTTCTTGAAAGTGGTGGATCATTAATGTACTGAGAGGATATAGCTTTCAATAGATCTGTTTTGGCTGGTCCTAAAATTGCCCAATGTTCCGTAGATTTGATCTCAAGCGATACAGGATTCTTGAAAATCAAAGTTGAAACATTTGAGGAATGAATGTTCTTGAATGTTGCATCCTTTAAGGATACCAAGATCTTTGACATAACCAAGGATTATAGGAGTCTTTGGTGACTAAACTGTAGTTGTAGTTGTGGACAATATTAATCGTCCCGGGAGAATAAAAATATAAATATGAGTAATAATGGACATTATTCAAAATCTTCTACAAAACACCCAAAAGTCTTTATACACAATGAGAGTTTTGTCAGACCCTCAAATATACTCAATTCTTGGACAATTAGATGCCAAAGGTATCTCTGATTTCCAAAATGTCCTTGAGAATGCACTTTCTCAATATAATCAAGACCCAACTTTGATTCCTGAAAGAATTATCATTAATAAAGGTGATGCCATACATTTGTTCATGCCTTCATTTTCTTCTAAAGTGGCAGTGAAGACTCTAGCTGGTTCTAGAGAGGGGTTCAAAGGTGCTGTGATGGTCATTGATGGAAAGAATGGGGAGTTAATTGGTGTCTTGAATGCATCACATTTAACAGCTTTCAGAACTGCTCTAGCTTCAACTCTACCATTAAAGAGGTTTGTCAGTGATAAGAAAAATCAACAGTTAACCGTTTTTGGTAACGGTTTGCAAAGTTACTGGCATATAAAGCTTACATTAGTGCTTTATCCTCAATTCCAAAAGGTTCAAATCTCCGTGAGGGCTCTCAATGATAAATCAAATGAATTGTTCGAGAAATTGAAAGGGGAGTTCCCAAATGTGACATTTGAGTTAGTAGAAAACTCAGCAATCGACTACTCAAAATCAACTGTGATATTTGGTTGTATTCCATCCACAGAGCCAAATATCAAGTTTGATGGATTAAACAAGAATGAAAGAGTTTATATTTCAATCATTGGGAGTTATAAACCTCACATGTTTGAAGTTGACGATGAGATCGTTCAATACGCTAAAAAACACGGGAAGGTTATTGTAGACTCATATGAGCATACACTTCATGAAGCTGGTGAATTGATTAAGAATGGTATCACTACTAAAGATGTTATTGAGATCCCTGAGGTTGATCAGTACAAGAGCTTGATCGATATGCAAGAGAGATTAATTTTGGTGAAGATTGTCGGTCTTAGTATAATGGACAACTGTGTCGCTGATCACTTGATAACTGTTTCCAGCACACAAAACGTGGGTACAGAGCTGGAATTTTAATGCTGGCTTTAATAACACACAAACCCATCTTATCTGCTTAATGTAGTTTGACACATTTCGCTTATGTAATGTTGTTGATCTCTCGAGCTTTGTGAAATGTCAAAAAACAGAAGGATAACGGGGATTAATTAGATTGAAAGAGGCCCAGTCATATATCTACTCAATAGCTAATTATTTAACAATGGTGGGTAGAATTGAAGGGCATATTAACAGTCATTAGCTCGGGTTAAACCGTCTTTTCTTCTTTTCCTACGAAGTAATACTAACGGGCTAAAATACTCAGTCAAACAATTTGTACTCATTTTCAGAAGAGACCCTTACAAAGCTACGCAAATTCCGCTTCAGCAGCGCAAGATCTGATACTGTCCAAGCTCAAATATATTCTATTGATAAGACAACGTATGAGATCAAACCAGACGATGAAATAGTCACTTCAATTGAAGATCTAGTGGAGGAATTACCAGATAACTCCCCACGTTACATTGTTCTTTCCTATCCTTTAGAGAAAGATGGTAGAAAAACCAGTCCATTAGTTTTGATATATTGGTTGCCACCAACCTCTCAACAATCATTGAGAATGCTTTATGCTGCTGCTCTGGAATTGATTCGAGAAAAAGCTGGTGTATCAAAGTACGTATATGACTTCCATTCCATTCTGTTAAGTGAATTGATACTAACAAACTTTCCTTCAAGACTAATTGAGTTAGAAGAAGATGAAGACTTCGACGATATCGAAGAGAAAGTGCTCTAGACTAATAGAATTAATATTTTAATACATAAACAGAGAGGGAGAAACGCACAAATAGTCACTCACCCCAAATTGACCATCTTAGTAGTGACACTACCTCAGTTGACAGTACCTCAAATATCACGTGACTAGGTTTCAACCCTAATTTCTTGGTTTGTTTTAAGCATCATCCAAACACCACAAAAAACAGTCCAAATTATCTTCTCTTAGAATTTTATTTTCCATCAAAAATTCGCGAAACCTTGGAAAACTTTCAACAAAAAATGAAAAATTTCAATTCTCTCTGGTAACTTCAAAGTGTAGAAATCGTTAACAAACTAAAGTCAAAATGGGTAGATTACACAGCAAAGTATGTGGATAACTATCAACTGTTATCAAACCAAAGAACTTACGGGGTTGGTTTTATATTACCCTATGAAAAGTAATGAATTCGGATCACTGTGGTTATGAAATGGATTGGTCTTTCTTGATAAATAACCATATCTTTCCTTGATTGGAAATTGACCTTGGTTTTTTTAGTATCAGAAAACCCACATGGCTGTCCATCTTCATCTGCTGCGTGACACCAATTTGTGAAGAGATGTTCGGTGCAATTTTACATTGTTGCTGGCATAATGATGTTTATGGTGGGTGTTTGCTCTTGCTTGAGTTTTTTTATTTAAACCATTGTATGAGTCCCAACCATAAACATTGTGTTCTTGACGTTTAAGAGACTGTTCTTTCTTGCGAACTTTGATTACTAACAAATTTCACAGGGTAAAGGTATTTCCTCTTCAGCATTACCATACTCAAGAAACGCTCCAGCTTGGTTCAAATTATCTTCTGAAGCTGTTGTTGAACAAATCATCAAGTACGCCAGAAAAGGTTTAACTCCATCCCAAATCGGTGTCTTATTGAGAGATTCTCACGGTGTTTCTCAAACCCGTGTTGTCACTGGTAACAAGATTTTAAGAATCTTGAAATCAAACGGTTTAGCCCCAGAAATCCCAGAAGATTTGTACTTCTTAATTAAGAAGGCTGTTTCCGTTAGAAAACATTTGGAAAGAAACAGAAAAGACAAGGACTCTAAATTCAGATTGATTTTGATTGAATCCAGAATCCACAGATTAGCTAGATACTACAGAACTGTTGCTGTCTTACCACCAAACTGGAAATACGAATCTGCTACTGCTTCTGCTTTAGTTAACTAGATCTTTTTAAAAATTTTATTGAAGGTTTTGTATTTTTAGTTGTTGTAATGTTTTAACGTATGATTTAATAATGAAATTTGACAATATTGTACTGATAACGTTTGTTGATTTCTTAACTACACAGTAAGTTTTATCAAAATATTGTCATTTTCTCATTCTCTAATTAAGTTATCATCTATTAATCTTCTTGGGTTGGAAATTCAACCTCAAATTCTTGGTCAGTCAACCTAAACGCAAACACTTTAAACTCACTGACTGTGATTTTATCTTCTTCTCTTAGATCTTTGAAGCCTCTGGTGATATCATTACTGTCTTTAGGTTCTCCAATGACAAGGTCTTCTAAACTGGGTACATATTTCTTTGACTCACTCTGAAGTTGAGCTTTGTCTTCATCTTCTGAATCTGATTCTGTACTGAATGATGGGATAGGGATATCTATATCTTCTTCTCCTAATTCTTCACCTGCTTCTTCGCCATCAATGGAAGACTTTAGACCAACGTTGCTTATAATAGCGTGTAGTTCCTTTCTAATCTCAGTAACTGTTGGCTTATGAGACAAGGTCACAATGAATGTCTGTTTATGTCTTTTCAGTTGAACGTTAGGCTACATTGTTAGTGTGTTTTCTATGAACATTGTCGATTCAAACTCACCATTTTCAGATAGACTTTCTTAACGTAGTTAGTTGTATTGATTGATTCAGTAAGTACCTATAATTGTTCGAGTGGGTATTATATTCGCGAACTCGTTTGATGCCAGAAGGGTATTAATACTGGATCTGGGTATTAATACTTTAATTTGGGTATTAATACTTGAATATACTTGCCCAAAAGTGAACATAATCTTGGTTGTAATTCCCCCTTTTAAATACAACTGTCAATCTTGTATGCATATTTGTTTCCAATGACCACACACTTCCGTAATCTGGCTTCCCATAGATTGAGCGTCTTGTCACTTTACAGAACCCTAATACGGCATGCAACTCATGTTGACCAGATTTCTCTACCTGATAATGCCTTTCTACCACATATTAAACGTCATTTTAAAAGGCAGAGATATCAAATGTCTCCTACCATTGTTCGTCGAGAGTTGGAAAGAGCCTATGATATCGAAGAAAAGATACGGCTTTTATATTCTGAACCTTCTCAAGAGTTGCTTGAAGAGATCATTGACTCTGTACCAAAAATCCCAAAGAGAGAAGAATCACTTGTTAATAAACATGGCCAACCTATTAAGTTTGATATCAAGTCAGCTCAACCATTAGATCAACAAAGAAAAACCAACTATCTAAACAAATATGTTAGGTTAAAACAGAAACAAGGTTTATTACCATTAAAGATTGACCCATTGATGAAACCACTGTTAATGGATGAAGCACTTCATGAAAGGGCAAAGTTAGACATTGAAAGAGCCCAAAGAAGACAAGATCGTGGACCATACCAAATTAAAGCCACTTATTCTTCCAGTATAAAATTTCTTCGATTCCCATGGAAACAAAATCCTGCTATATCAAAAAAGATCCTTGACCAAGTTAAAAGAGAGCAAGATTTCACTGATATGACTCAGTACTACCAAGCTAATAAACGTTTATATGAAATGGAAAATCAATGGGAGAAACGGTTAAATGGTGAAACCAATTGGGGTGATAGCATCAAAGAAACGATAAGAAACTTGGATAGAGAGATTGATTCAAACAAAACTCATTTCAACAAATATGCAAACACCAAACTTCCATTGATTAAAGCTATGAAACAAAAAGAAGTTGATAAGATCCATCAAAGGGCGGAAGAGAGATTAGAAAATTTGAAATTAGAATCTAAAGATGTTACACCCTTTGAAAGCATGCTTGGTAAAGAGACACTCTTTGACTTAGTGGAGAAACATAAGTTCAGCTCTTGTAATCATGATAAGCGACCAAAATTATAGTCATTTTGCATTTTATTCACAACATTTTCTTTTATTATAATAAAAGTTCCTCGTTTATAAAGATAATATATAAACAGATATGTACAAGTGGTATCATGTAAGTTGTATCATTTAGCCAACTTGGAAACCTCACTCAAGATCTTTGAACCTTCTTTAGCATTCTTCAATTGTTGTGCATACAGACCTGTTGTCAAGATTCTAATTTGAGATCTTGGTTTTCTTAAAGTGGCAGCAAATGCAAGTGTTGTTGTTAACAAAGCTAATGCACCCGCTTGATGAGCAGAAGCCAATGGGATTGGGACGAGGTATAATAAAGTGGAAATACCCAGAGCAACTTGTAGAGTAACAAAGGTCATAACTGTGTGTAATGATTTGTTAACAACTTTAGGGACAATGTGCTTTCTCTTAACAGCATACATGTGAGTACCCAAGATGGCGAAAAATGTAGTCATAGCCAAGATTCTATGGTTTAATTGAACAGTAGTTGGGTTTTCTAACATGTTTCTCCAAAATTTATCCGACTTGTCCTCCTTTCTAGCAAAGTTATCATCAAATAGTTCTCTTTTGGATGGGATATAATCTTCACCCATGTGTGGGAAAGTATTATAGATCAAACCAGCATCTAAACCAGCAACCAACCCACCTGACATGGCAGTGATGAAAGTCAAAGCAGTTAAACCTAAGGCTATTCTTCTTAATGGGACTAAAGCTGGATTATCTAATTTTTGAAACAATTCTAAGGCGGCCTTTGGATCTTTAATCCATTTGTTTTCTCTCAAGATTTCAAGACCAGTCCAAAGCATACCCATGTATAAAAGGAAAGCAGCACCTAAATGGGTAGTTAAACGATATTGTGAGACAGTTGGTTTAGATTTTCTTTCAGCTAATTGTTCTTCATCAAGACCAGATTTAACCATCCACCAACCAATGGCACCTTGTAAACCTAATAGGGCAATTAAACCAACCATTCTTCTATTAACACGACCCGAAGTCTTTCTACTTAGGGCAAAATAAGCGGCAGGTAATAACATAATAACGCCAATGGCACGACCCCATAATCTATGACCCCATTCCATAAAGAAGATGAATTTAAATTCTTCCAAAGTGATGTGAGAATTTAATTCTTTAAATTCAGGTGAATCTTTATACTTGGCAAACTCTTCTTCCCATTCCTTTTGATTTAAAGGTGGGATAGCACCAGTGACAGGTTTCCATTCAGTGATAGATAGACCTGATTCAGTTAATCTTGTTAACCCACCAAGGACAACAATACCAAAGACTAAACCAGAAGTCCCCACTAACCAATAACCAACCCATTTACTTGAATTTAGCAAAGGTTTAGGACGGATAGTCTTGGACCTTTGAGTGACTTGTTCAGTGATTGTAGCTGTGGTTTTACGGATGGTTGAAGTGTGTAAAGGTCTTAGATTGATAAGTTTGGAAAGAAATGTAGGTTTTGGAGTTGATGATAGTTTCAAATTGTTGCAAAGAGAAGAACGTGCTGTTTTAATGACGGATGAGTTCCGTATGAAAAAGAACTGAGATCTTGATAAAACAGAAGCCATCTTTTATGGTTTGTTTGAATTTCTGTCTAATAAACGTGGGTATTAAAATACCTTGATTGTATTAATTATGTCTCTAATTGTGTCTTTTAAATTTTTCTAATTAATAAATTGTTTCTGGTACGATTTATTTTGGTTTCTTTTTTGTCCCATTCAAATTAATTATGTCCCAAAGTTCCAACCAACCAAAAACTGTTAAAACGTCATTCGGATAAATGAAATCGGTTAAATAAAAATATTAACAAAAAGATATATAGTAATTCAATTCAATTCAATATATACGTTTAGAACTCATTCTATAACGACTTACAGATCCCAAAGAACTCTTGGTATCCTTTCTTGCCCTGCTCTCGATGGAACTTTCTGGGATCTTCTCCTTATGATCATACATCTTCTTTCTACTATCTTCATCCATGGTGGCTAATCCACCAGTGACTAAACCAGGAACATAATCTTCCCTTTGTAAAGGTTCTCTCAATATGACATTGGCCCATTTCAATAGCACAAGTTCTAATAGTAATTTGAAAAGCAAAAGGACCACATATGATATTGATAATATTATAACATTAGTGATGATTAGTTGATCATCTTGATATAATAACCAAATGAAACAATCTTTGGACATGATCACAAACAGAACAAATAAGGCAGGGATTGGTAATCCTAATCTTTGCTGGATCTTATCATTGGTATTCATATTATTCATTGGTGCTTTGAAATTGTCAATCACATCATTTGATAAAATTGAAAGAAATTTCCCATAGATCTGTGGTCTAATCTTATTAAATTTAGTAACATATGAATGTTTGATCCAATCAACTATTAATTCACTACCAATAACGATAAAAGTTGGACCAGCAATGACACCAATGATATTGTTTAAAGATGTAAAACTTGAACTTGGTAATAATCCAGTGGAATCATTCCCAATTTGTACAACGTTTTTTAAACTTATAATGGTTAACATTGTTAATAATTGGAAACGCTCGACAATATCAGCACAACTCATTTGGAATAAACCTTCACGATCTAATCTTTTGAAAACATTTGATTTAATTTCAGCAAATTGATTTGATAATAACAATGTTACTAAAGAGTTGGAATAAGAGTTTGCAGCAACGTTTAATGAAATTGTTTGATAGATAAGCACGATAGTATGACAAGTTAAATAAGCAATACTTAACAAATAGAAAAGGGTGCAATGTAAGATCTTAGGTATCGTATCCAATTCAGCATTATTCAAATAATTCAATAGATCTTGACCTATAGTGGAAAGTAACTTGTCACTAATTTCCAAGACACCAAACATGACGTATAATTTAATTGAACTTTGAGCACGGATCTTGTGATATATCTTTGAAGTGTCAACATTACCAAGTACCATCGCTATACCCAGCAATGATACAAAGAGAAAGTTCTTTAAAGGTATAGGCACAACTCTACCAGAGAATTGAGCTCTAATGGCCTTAATGAATTTCAAAAGGTCAATAACGACACGAAGCGGGAGGATGACAAGGAGTTTCAAGAAAGAGTTAAGGCAAGTAAGGAAACCAAACATCATAAACTTCTCAAGGTGGAAAGGTAGAATGATCATGTTGGTTATCTGCTCAAAGGACTCAGAGGGAGCGATGAGGTGAGACTGTGGCTGCAAAGGTTTGTCATGAAGATTGAGCTCACGAAGGAGCAATGTGTAAAGATTTGTGGGCTGAGAAATGGAATATGATCGACTTCTCATGGTTTAGGGATGGCTTTTGTATTTGTTTTGTATCGTTGTGGTAATAATAGTTTTGAGTGTTTACAATTAGTTTATATAAACAATTTCAAAGATCCAAAAATTAAAATTTATAAAATCTTCGATATGTCAAACAGAGTGTTAAACTACTTAAAATTCAAATCATCACCATAATGAAACACTTAACATTGGAAGATTTTATGCCCTTTGTACTACAATTCTCTCATGAGGGTCATCTAACGACCTCTGAGGCCAGCAGGTTGCAACTTTTAATTATGGATCATTGTTGTGATGCCTCCTTGGATAAATACTTACTCAAATTCCTTACAAGGTTCTTGACACCAGAAAATTACACAGAATTGTCACAAGAACGTACCATTAGCAAGCTATGTGCCTATCCATTATGTTCTTTGTCTCCCGGAAGGATCAAAGATGCATATTCTAATAGTTATCACCAATCCAAATTATTACCTTATTCTTACCTCAACTCATTTTGTTCTAAACGACATTATCAATGTTCAGAGTTTTATAAAGCTCAATTAACTGATGAATCCTTGTTTGCACGTAAAGATGTCACATTTGCATCCTATGGTGAACTTAACTATGAGAAAGTGGCGTTATTAGAAGAAGTTTTAGAATCTTCATATGAACAAGGTACTTCTTTATTAGATGTTATTAGAAAATTGGATTCCCTTAAATTGGATAAAGCTGTGGAGGAAACTCATGAATTATCTGAATTATTAGCAGATATTAAGATTGTTGAAAAAAATCCACAATCACCTAAAATGTACGAATATTTGGAAGATCAATCAAAAGCCATCAATGGTAATAGACTTTCCAAAGATGAAGATGATTAATGAATACAAAAAAAAATTAATGAGACATAATTGTATTAGACGTAATTAAAAGTTCATCTCTATGAGACATAATTGATTATGTCCCCATGATAAAAATAATTAAGTCCCGGGGAAGGGAAAAAAAAATAAAAATGTCTGGTCATAAATCTCTTTTTAAAGGAAGAATTGTTTAAACCTTTGACATCTTTGGTGTAAACTCTTCATCACCATCTGTACCACCCTTTAATCACCCTTTACACAGTATCAAAGTCCAACCCTGTTTAAACATTCCTTCCATGCTCAAAATTGCAATCAGATCCAAAATCTGGGGTAATCATTCCCTTCGAACATTCCACACAAACAGAACTTTACAAAATGCTAAAGTCTTCTATGATAAGCAATTTACCACAATCAAGTATCCAGATAAAACTTATTCGTTTAACAATACTTTTCTTCGTGATTCTTCTGAAAGTTCAACTTCAATTGAGGTCGGTTCTGGTCAAAAGTTATTCACTACAGCATCCATCATTGGACAATATCCAATCAATGCTGAAATTATCAATGATGAACTAGTGATCGAATGGGAAGATGGTGATAGGGCTATTTATACGAGAGACTTTTTGGATAAGCACAGCTCTTCAAAAAGTCGTCTTGAAGGTCGTTATTATGAAGATGATGTTAAATTTTGGAACAAGAAGAATGAGACAACATTTCCTCAATTACCAGAATATGATTATAATCAATACATCACTAATGATCAAGTCTTAAAAGAAGTTGTCCAAGATTTAAGAACATTTGGTGTTGCTCAGATTACCAACATTCCAACTCAATCGGATCAAGATGAAGATGCTTCACCATCTGTTGCAAAAATTGGTGAAAGAATCGGTTATTTGAAACCAACACTCTATGGAACCATCTTTGATGTTCGTTCAAAGCCTAATGCCACTAATATTGCAGATACTGATAAATTTCTTCCATTACATCAAGATTTATTATATTACGAATCTCCACCAGGTTTACAATTATTACATTTTATTAAAACTCGTGCCACTGGTGGGGAATCTGTATTTGCTGATGGGTTTGCCGCTGCAAGTTATATTAAACACACTGATGCACAAGCTTATCATGCGTTATTGGCCGTTCCTATCAATTATCATTATAATCGTGATGGACATGCTTATTTCCATAGTCATCCATTGATTGTGGAAAGTTCCAACATAAGCGAATCACATATCTATTCAGGAAGGGACAATTTCAAAGTTGTTAATTATTCTCCTCCTTTCCAAGCTCCCTTTGATTTGGGGATTTTGGGTAAAGAAGCCTCTGAGAATGGTGCTAAAGAGTTTGGTGATTCCTTCATATTTGAAGACTTTCTTCGTGGGTTGAAAATGTTTGAAGAATACGTCAATGACGCTGAAAACAAACTAAAGTTTAAAACTGAGGAAGGAACATGTATCATATTTGATAATAGAAGGGTTCTTCATGCTAGAGATGCATTTGATTCTCAATCTGGAGAACGTTGGTTAAAAGGGACATATCTGGACAAAGATGCTTATGAGTCCAAACTTAGATATCTAAAATCTTCATTACCATAGTCCAGTTATATATAAAAATCCCCAATGATATACTATTATATACATATATAAAGATATATATATATAACAATAAAATCAACACATTTTACACATTCAAACAGTTGAAAACACGTATACCCTCCACCCTGAATCAGGCAATATTCGCGATATTTAACAATGCCGACGAAAAATAATGGAAAATTCCATAAATTTGCACCACTTTAGAAACTCTTTAAAGACTCTTTTCCTTCTTTTTAAACCCCCTCCAAAGAAGCCATGAAGTTTTCAATTGTTTCTGCTGTGGCCTTCGCCTCCTTTTCCTCCTCCGTTTTTGCTCAAATCGACCTTCGTAAGCCTGAAGAGGCAATTGCTGGTGAATACGTTGATCCTGCAACCACTCAACCTTTCTTGTATGAAATCGAATACAACGTTATTGATAAAGAAGGTGATGTTTTAGAAATCTATAACGGTGAAGAAATCACTTTGAACTATACTTTCACCAACAATGAGGAAGAAGAAGTCTCCATTGTCGGTGTTGGTGGTTCTTTTGGTAACCCATTGAGTGGTGAAATTTTAGCCAATATCACTGATGCAAAGATTGGTCCAATTACAATCACCACTGGTGAAACTAAGGTCTTTACTCAAAGAGTTGGTGTTAACTTACCAGCTGATAACTACCTATTGATTCCAGGTTTATATATCATCAAGGGTTCCGCTTTGGCCTTGTTAGGTGCTAAGACCACTTTAACCGTTGTTTCTGATCCTCCAATTTCATTATTAGCTCCACAATTGGTGTTATTAGAAGTCTTGTTATTAGCCACTTTCGGTATTGGTGGTTACTTTGTTTGGATCAATTTTGGTCAATCATATTTCAAAACTAGTGCTAAAACTGCTAATGTTTCTAAAGTTTCATCTTCAAGAAATTCTCCAGCTCCAACTGCTGAATCTTCAGGTAAGAAAGTTGTTGATGAATCTTGGTTACCAGAAGGTCATAAACCAAGAACCACCAGAAGAAAAGCTAAATAGAGGTAAGGCATTCAAATATCAAAATTATCAAAAATCACATTCATTTTTGGATTTTATTATCTTTACTTGGGTGTTTGCTTCTCCAACATATCAACGTATAATCTTCAATTCTTAACTTCATGGATTAATTGCTTTTTCCTTTTTGTCTATGCATCTAATTGTAAGTCGTATAATAAGTCTTCCACTTTCCCAAGATCCCTTTGATAATAATCATAACCTGGTAATTGATCAACTTGATCATTATCTTCACCTTCAAATAACCCATCAAAATCAATCTTCCATTTCTTTGCTAAATAAAATCTTATATCATCAATCAATTCAATTGTATCCGTTTCATGACGATCTTGAATCCTTTCTGCAGATTCTTTAACTAATTCATGAAATTTGGGATCTTTAGAGAAATTATCAAAATTTAATGCAATTAATTTAGCAACAAAATGTTCTAATCTTTCCATTCTTGTTTCCCATCCTGCTCTTAAGATTTCATAAACTTCTTCATTAGTCAATCTAACATCTGACGTAGTGATAACAACAGAGGCCATTGTCTTTAATCTATCATTCAACAACAAATCACCTGCATCAAGAACACCTAAGGCATGTTCATATGGGATATCTGTATGATCATAATATAAGAATTTAATTATGATTTCAGCAATGGCTTGATTCGGTACAGGGAGATTAATCACAGGTATTATAATTTTCCCACGGTTAATAATCTTATCATTAGTTGTTTCATAATCCTGAGCTTCTGCAAATGAAGAACTGAACATAACTTTGAAATAATCATTTCTGATTAAAACTGATCTATGAACTGGATAGTAAACTGTTCTCCCTTCATCATCATTATCTTCTTGTTCTTCTTCAATGGAAAGAATTATATCTGGGGAACTTTGTAAATGTTGTAAAGA
Organism: Taiozyma dajiaensis; assembly: GCA_030579075.1. NCBI lineage: Eukaryota > Fungi > Ascomycota > Saccharomycetes > Phaffomycetales > Wickerhamomycetaceae > Taiozyma > Taiozyma dajiaensis. The sequence continues at coordinate 168,880 of JAKUAB010000015.1, forward strand.
ATAGATGATTTCATTAGTGATGGTATCTTCAATGATGACCTTATTTGCAAGAATATCTAATAAAACCAAGTTTTGGAAATCATCTCTTGCAGTTTCAAATATTGATATTTGGAATTGATTGATTAATTTTGCACGTTCTCTAGATTTATCCAATGGGATATGATTATATTCTTCAAGAAACTCAATATATTCTTCTATTTGAAGTTCTTTAACAAATGAAAGTAACTTCCTTTTATCAACTCTTTCAAAATCTGAAGCATCATGAATCAAATATAAATAACAAACAACGACTTTAAATACCAAATAATCCATCTCCAATTGAATGACATCCTTCTTTTGCCAATCTTTTTGTAATCTTTCTCTGAAAAATCCACTTCGACAACTCAACATAAATCTATGTAATCTTAATTCCCTCCCTTGGACTTTAAATAATACATCTTCTGTTATCAAATCAGATCCAACAACATTACCACCAAGTAATGAACGAAGATGAGAAGCAAAGGGTAAATTGGTATCAACAGCTTTGGAAATATCATAACTAATAAGTAAATTCCTAATTGAATCAGTTAAAGCACCATAAATACAACGAGCACCTTCATATTTATCAGTATCACAAACTGTACCTCTTTGTAAAAGCAATTTCACAATTTCTTCATGACCACATAAAGAAGCAAGAAACAATGGAGTATAATCGAATTTATCAACTTGATTAGGCTAAAGAAGAAGAGTTAATCATATGGTTCATAGACGTAATCATAGAATCCTTGTATAAACTCACATTGACACCAGCAGAGAGTAACTTGTCAGTCTTTTCAAGATCCCCCTGCCTACAGGCCATACACAAATCATCAAACTCCTGGTCAACAGTCATCTTTATTCTTTATTCCCTTTATTCCCTTTATTCCTAATTGTTTATATCTTATCAGTGAGATTCAGTACTAATTGAATAATTGTGACTGATTGGGTATTAAATGGAGTTTATAACTGTTAACGATTACGTAATTGATTTCTGGAGAACCAAAAAAAAAACCGAAATAAACTCGAAATTCTTCCCATTTAAAGATCAATAAATTTGATTATAAAAAGATAAAAAGATGCTTTTCCTATCGTTTTTTAAGACACTTGTTGATAGAGAAGTGAGTTTTACTTGTTTTGTTTGTGAATTATTGGAAGCTTTGAAAGTTTGTGTGTTTTTCAATGACTTCAATTGCTTCACTGATAGTTTATTTATGCTATGAATGAATTAATACTAACAAGTTATAAAAAAGATAACCGTTGAAGTAAGATCTAAATTTCTATTCAATGTCCCCTAATGAATCCTCAATACTAACAATTCATAACCCATAGCTTAAGAATGGTGTTGAAATTAAAGGTAATTTAAAGACAGCTGATCAATATTTAAATTTGAAACTTGATAATGTCTCAGTGATAAATGAAAATCAATATCCTCATTTGAGTTCAGTTAAGAGTATATTTCTAAGAGGTTCTACTGTTAGATACGTTTACATCAGCAAGAACGATGTTGATACCAACTTACTGCAAGATGCTGCTAGAAGAGGTATGTGTTTTATTGTTTTGTTAATGATTGTGAATTAAAAGACGTACTAACAATGTGGACTTTAGAGGCAATGGCCAGTTCTGGTAAAGCAATTGTCGGTAAATAAGGAGCAAATGTAATGACTTTATTAATGAATTGGCTGTAGATATGTACTTTTCATGGACTACTTGATGTATGTAGTTAACACCTGAAAGGAGATATATATATACTTAAGGAAGGACAAAAAAAAAGGTCCAAACAAATATCTCCGTAACCAACATCAATTGTTCAGTGCCATCCTGATCGCCTCCCAACGGCAGATTTCTCTGTGCTGGATTTCTCCCCTTCAGTTTAAAATCTGTTATTACTTTGTCCGTTTCATAAACTTGATTTCTCAAAGTCGAAAAGACATCATCGCGCCAGAATCGAACCAGGACACTAAAACAATTATTCGAAATCGGTAATAAAATTCGGAGATTCCAAAAGGTTTTGTCCGTTCCACTAAAACGCCATAACAGCAAATGGTTTATGAAATTTTTACACCATAATTGGTGTGTCTTAACAGTCACATGACTGTCCACGTGCCTTGGGTTTTAATGAACCAGAGAAAAGAAAACATTCATCTCTCAAACCATCAATTACTTCCAGAATACTTAGAACTTAGATCGATATAGATGCCTTCCATCTTTGAAATCTGTAACTCACTTGTGCTTCCTCTGAATAGATCTGCTGATGAATATTTAGCACTTCGACCACAATGTCCTCCATTAGTACCCTTAAAGGAAAGAGATGAAGATTTTAAATTACCTGATTCAGAATTACTTAATGCTATTCATTATTATTTAAGTAGAAAGAAGAATGCTCCTAAAAAGATATTTGATGAGAGTGCAATGTTGATGTATGGGTTTTTAGTGGAACATTGGATTGATGAATTGATTGGTGATGGATATTTGATGTTTGAAGAACTGGAATTTGGTGATAAAAAGACATCAAAACGTGAAAAGGTCAAACCAACTTCTAAACAGTCGTCACAAACACAAAACTCTAAAGCTACGCTACTTAAAAGCCAAAATAGATCAGAAATTGATAGAGATAATTATGAGGAGGAGGATGATGCTAGGATTGATCGAAATGGTCAAGATGTACAATCTACAACCCCAGAAAATGAATTGTTATCAATAGACTAATAGCCAACTTCTCTCCCATTGAAAGTTAAGAATTTCCCAGAGTCTGGGAAAGTCAGATCACGAATCACTTGCAATTGCTTCTCAACACCTTCTTCCACGGTTAAAGTGTTTTCTTTTACATATTCCAAGAATTCCTTATCAGGTTGGAAATTCTTTGATACTGAAATATCTGCATTCTTCTCAGCATTTTGGCGAGTATTAATCAATCCTGGATGATAGTTGATAACTATGAAACCTTCCTCTGCCAATTCAAAACTTAATTCAACAGCAGCAAGGTTCAATGCTGCCTTTGATAAAGAATAAGAAGCACAAGGATAAGCATGAGATAATGATTTGGGGAATGAACCAATTGAACCTAAGATACTCGAGGTGAATATCACTTTTCTAGTGGATTTTCTTAACATGAATGGTTTTAAAATCTTTAAAAGTTCAACAGGACCAATGGTATTGATTTTCAGGAACCTAACAAATTCTTCTGGTGAAGTATCCAACACTTTAGTTCTTGCTGTATTAAGAGCTGCATTGGAAATGAATACATCTATACCAGCATTCAATCTTGTCAATTCGGTAGCCAATGATATGTAACTATCAGTGTTCTCGTAATCCAATTTTAAGATAGTCAATCTTGGATCCTTGGTGATCTGAGTGTCTGGGAAATCATGAATATCCCTTCTTATAGTACCTATCACACGATTTGAAGGGCTTGAAGTCAACAACTGTTTAACAAGTTCGCGACCTATACCCCTATTGATACCAGTGATGAAATAAGTAGTAGTTTCAGGCATAATTGAAGTAAAATGCTTCTTTAAGGGGGGTGGAATTGGGTGGAAGAGAAGTGGTTATATTATATTTTCTTGAGTGTTGCTAAACATGCGGTTTTCAGAATGTGTCCTTACCTAAAGGTGGGGATATATAAGTTACATATGTACTATATTGACAATTCAAAAGAGTTGATACACCATTAATCATAAACTTCATTACTATTAAACTATAGTTCTCTTGGTTCTTTTCTTCTAGTCCCTTTTCAATCAAATTATCAGTCTTTAATGAGGATAATTCCCATATTAAATTTATATATACCTATGATTATTACGTAAGCGATGAGATGCTGCTCGAACCAGAAATGAACTATTTTTTTTTTTTTTTCTTCACAAAAAAACTGCCCCGAAAAAGAAAAAAAAAGTTTAATCAAAAGATCCAAAAAGATGAAAGAATTTTGATGTTAAAAAGATTTTTCCATCAAAATACAATCAAAATGGCCAAAAGGAACTTCAAAGGTAGAAATTTTAGAGGTAGAGGTGGTCAAGGTAAACGTGATACCGAAGGTTCAAACACCTCTGGTTGGGATGAAGTTATCAAGGAAAATGAAAAATGGGAAAAATATTATAGAGATCAAAACTTGATGTCTGAAGAAGATTTTAACAAATTTAAAGAACTTTGTAAGGTCCCATTACCATTAACTTTCAGAATTACTGGTTCTAAGACTCATGCTGAAGAAATCAAGAAAATCTTTAAAGAGCGTCATTTACAACATTTGGGTGATATCAAATTTAATGATGAAATCATTAAACCTCCACAACCTATTGCATTTTATCCAGATGAATTAGCATGGCAACTTGATGTCTCTAAACAAGTTATTAGAAAGAACGAACAATTTGCCAAGACTCAAAGATTCTTAGTTATCGAAACTGATGTTGGTAATTTATCAAGACAAGAAGCTGTTTCTATGATTCCACCATTGGTCTTAGACGTTCAACCTCATCACAAAGTCCTAGATATGTGTGCTGCTCCAGGTTCCAAGACTGCTCAGTTGATTGAATCATTACATCAAGTTGAAAACCCAACAGGTTTTGTCGTTGCTAATGATGCTGATTTCAAGAGAGCTCATATGTTAGTTCATCAAATTAAAAGATTAAATTCCCCAAACATGATTGTCGTTAACCATGATGCCCAATTCTTCCCAAAGACCAAGATTCATGATGAAATTATCAAGTTTGACAGAATCCTTTGTGATGTCCCATGTTCAGGTGATGGTACTATCAGAAAGAACGTTCAAATTTGGAATAAATGGTCAATTGGTGATGGTATTGGTTTAAACCCATTACAATACAAAATCTTACAAAGAGGTATTGATCTATTGGCTAAAGGTGGTAGACTAGTCTATTCTACTTGTTCCTTGAACCCAATGGAAAATGAATCTGTCATCGCTCAAGCCTTAAAGAAAAACAAAGATATCAAGATTGTTAAAACTGAACTACCTGGTTTAATTTACTCTCAAGGTTTGAAAACTTGGAAAGTTTATGGTAAGGATTTTGAAGTCAAAGAAAAAGGTGCTGAAGAGAAATATGGTGATGAATTATTTCCACCTGAAGAAGACTTGGGTCTTGAACACTGTATCAGAGTTTATCCACATCAACAAAACACTGGTGGTTTCTTTATCACAGTCTTGGAAAAAGTTAACGATGAAGCTGAAGAACCAGCTAAGAAGAAGTTCAGAAAGGAAGTTGAAGTTGTCAAGAAGGAAAAACTTTCCAACACTGCAAGTGATGGTACAGAACCATTCAACTTTTTAGCCAAAGATCAAGAAGAACTAGTTAAATGTTGGGATTTCTACGGAATCAAAAAAGATTCAAGCATCACTGAATCGTGTTTTGTCAGAAACGCCACTGGTGATCCATCTAGAATCATTTACTTATCAAACCCAATTACAAAGCAATACCTATATGAAAATGAAGAAAAATTGAAAATCGTTCATTCAGGTGTTAAATTATTCGTTTCACAAAGAACTGATCTAGATTGTAAATGGAGAATTCAATCAGAAGCCTTACAAATAATAAAGTCTGAACTAAGTGATTCAAGAATCTTGAATTGTTCCTTACAACTATTTGAAAAACTTTTGAAAGAAGGTTTCCCAAAGTTTGATGATGTTGCTACTGTTGACAAAGAATTTGGTGAAAAAGTTCAAACTTTATCCCAAGGTTGTGCTTTCATTAGAGTTTCAAGAGGTGAAGATCTAGAAGAATTGACTTATCCAATTTGGGTCGGTTCCAAATGTGTCAACCTGATGTTATCTAAAAAAGAGGTCTTTGAAGTTTTATATAGAGTCTTCAATATTGAAACTTCCAACACCCAAGAATACAAACAAACTCCAAAGGGTCCTGGTAAGCCTATTGGTGACTCCTCTGAATCTAAAGATTCAACTGAAGAGCCAGTTGTTGAGTCCAAGGATGTCACCGAAGAACCTGCAACTGAGGAAACCACTGAAGCCGTCCAAGCATAGAATGATTTGCTCTCAACCCATAATAGCATAAAGGAATTGTATATTAGGTATCATTTCATCGTAATTGCGTCGTAATGCCGTTTATTCAAGGACTTTTTCTCTTACTGCGTATCTCCAGTCTTTTTTGATATTGCTCTTGTTTAGCTAATTCTGAGTTTCTTCCAGACTGTAGCTTGATAAGAGCAATTGGAAGAGATTACAGCAAGTTACTTTTGCCTTTCTTGAACGCACTTCTCGTGATCTTATGAATGAGTTTTACCTAAAGATCAAATAATTGTTGTTACCGCCTTAAATAAAAAGCAATGCCTTTGGTACAAACAGATACAAACAGTACAATTGAAAAGAGTTCAAAAAAAACACTTGAGGCTACTCATGAGCTGAATTTCGGGCAGGATAAATGAATTATGAGGGCATCCAAATCACCATGATGAGACTGCCCGATGAGACTTCCCGCGGCATTCCAACAACCGCGTATGTTTTAATATAAACTGGAGAGAAGTTCCAGTTTGTAATTTCTAATAATTTAATGAGTAGTAAAAATCCTTTCAAAAGAGAGCAATATTATTGTAATATGTTTAATTTCAAATAATTCTACAGCTAACCTTTAGAATAGTTCAATATCATACACTGCGTGCGCTGACAATTAGTATGTTTAGCCGGATTAGATTTTGAAGGCTGATCAAAGGCAATTGGTCAGTATACAGGTCGATCAAGACTCTTAATAAGAGACCTGTGAGTATAGATTATATTGAGGAGTCAGTAAGTGGTATCTTATTTATTTCTATAAAATCAATGGGTGGTACTTTCGTGGCCTTGTTCTTCTTCCTGAGCAGAATCTCTCAAGAATTGGGATTGATAGATGGCCAAAACAGATAACAAACTAATTAGCCACCAACCTAACCAGCCAATCTGAAAGGTCTGACCCCAAGACATGAAGAAACCCCAGGTTAAAGGACCGATAAATCTAGCCAACGCACTAACTGAGATAGCAGCACCATTAATCAAGGCTCTATGCTTTGGATCTGAGGAGTTATGAACAATCAATAAGATTTGAGGGAATGCAATAGATGTGCCTAATGTTTTCAAGCAAGTTAAGATATAGATAATAACTTTGGCAAAACTCTTAGAATAATTGGCAAGGAAAACATAGTACGGCACAGCCAAATAGATGAAGGGGAAGATCAAAATGAACCTCTTGTAAGTCGTTAAGCAATCATACTTTCTATCAACCCATGGAAACACAACGGTCAAAAAAAAGATACCAAGGATACCTGTAGATGACAGAATTTGACCAGTATCCTGAGAGTTGAAACCTAAACCACCCACTAACTTCAATGGTAATTTAGAAACCAAGGAGCCATCTGCATTTCTAGCGACATCATACGCTAGGAAAACTGGCAAAAATTCATCATGGACAACAATATGCAAATTCATAATAAAGTTGCATATGACAGCGTATAGGATATGTGGTGTCAATAAAGCTCTGTAATTGATTTCTTCTTCGTCACCTTCTTCATGAATAGAGTAAGCACGAATTAAAGCTTGTGATTGACGTCTGGTAAGACCTGGAACACATTCGATGGTGTCGGAAGAACTAGTAGAAGCTGCACCAGTAGCAGAGTAAGAGACTCCTTCGGTTTCATCATCATCATCATCATCAATTAGAGCAGTTTCTTCACAGACTGTGAGTGGTTCTTCAGCGTTAACTTTGATTGGGTTCCAAGGTCTTTGCTTTGGATCGATTCTTAAAACGTATTTCTTGAAAGAATCACCAATATCGATGAAATAGTCATGACGGTATTTATGTTTGTGGTGAGTTTCTTCCAAAAAGAATAATGCAATGAAGAAACTAGTACCTAACAGAGTAGCAACACACAAGTTTGGTAAAGCATATGGGAATTTGGTAACTAACGGTCTCAAAAAATCAAATCTTGTGGTGTTACCTGATAAGTAACCGCCAATGATGGGGCCAATGACACAACCAATCTGGAACATTAAAGGCATAGTCGAGAAAGCAATGGCTTGATGTTTTCTTTCAGTAGCGATTTCACCAATCATAGTTCTCAGAACAGCAACATTTCCGTTCAATAAGCCCATGATTGAACGAGCAGCCAACGCGTACCAATAGTTTTTAGCAAAACCTAACATTAACAATGAAATCATGGAACCAGTCAAACCTATAAGCACAGTTGGTTTTCTTCCGTGCTTGTCAGCCCACTTACCCCAGTTCATACTACTCAGGACTTGACACAAGGCAAAAGTTGAAGCCAAATACCCTGAGAATTTGGATACATCTGCCTCGTCCTTTGCAATTCCGAAGTCCTTAACCATGAAGTAGACATAAGGGAACAATGACGTGAAAGCAATAGGTTCAGCAAATCTGACACAGGCAATGACCATTAGTTGAGGCCACGGGAAGCCTACCATCTGATCCCTGAAGGATTCTTTAACCTTGGGCATAGCTATGATTGGCTCTCGGTTGTGAATGAGGAAAGATGTGTGCGATGAGTAAGAAAGTGTATGATCACTGGTAGAATCGAATAAAGTTCAGTTAAAAACCTTTAATTATTTCCCTGAAAGCGTATTTTTATCTCGATTATGGGTTCCTCAAAGAATGAGACGCCTTTCTGAGTTTTCTCCAACCTCACTTACCACTGTTAACGATTGAACTGTGGATATTCGGCTGTATTTCAAAACGCCATACATACTTTTCCTGTTCCTGGATCGCACCGGCCCTATGGCCAAATCGGGTTAACAGATCTCCCAATTTGGGAGTAAAGCCCACCTTATGATGTCCGAGAAATATATATACGTTTTGAGTAATTCATTTAACATTGGATAAGATATTGGATAGAACAGAAGAAGGAAAGGAATGGTAAGCAATAATAAGGATTTTTGATTTAATCAATAAGCCCAATGTCAACCTAGAACGTAGCACTAAAGATTAGTGAGGTAATCTACAGATGCAAAAGGGCGCCAGGACCTTAGATCGACGTTACTGACATCATTGAAGTCTTAGATTCAAAAAAACGTATAAATATCACAAATGATCTACAACCGAAATTTAAGCGGTAACACGCCGTATTATTAAAATCTATTAGGTATTATGTTAAGTCAAAATAATTGTCATTATGAAAAGAAATATTAGTTGGTTGATTCGTTTGAAGCCTTTTCGTTAACATCAGGAGAGTTAATAGATGCTGGCTCGTTTTCAGAGATGTCCTTTTCATTTGAAGCTGAAATATCACACTTCAAGGCATCTGGCTTGTAGAATCTCAAGTCAATTCTACCCAATAAGTAGCACAAGTTGACCAAAGTTTCTAGAGCACCGAACATGACGTACATAACAGAAGGTTTGAAGATCCATGAAGCATCCTTCTCGTATTGATCGATGAAAGTAGAAACACAACGGAAGATATCAGCTAGAAATAGGGCAAATGTAGTGAAGGCAATGATGATGATAGAGTTACCATGAGCCATCTTGGAGACTGGTGTTTCAGCTTCAGATTCAGATTCATGGACTGTATCCAAGTGGTAAGTGGAAGAGTTGATGATTCTGATAGCATGGACCTTTTCTTGTGGGACAGCAGCGGCATTTTCTTTAGCAGAGTTCTTTGGGACAAAGTAATTCCAGGCAAATGATTTAACCCAGTTTGGTTGGTAAGTTAGAACTTCTTTATCCTTCGAGGTGGATGGTAAGACATAAGCTAGAGCCACCAAAGCAGAGGCTAGTAAAGAGTATAGACAGATCAATAAAGCAGCAGCTCTGATAACTTTCTTGCACATGTTGTAGTGGTCCTCACCTAATAAGTAGACAGTTTGAACACTAGCGGTAATAGTGGTCATAACAATCACACCAATGACCAAAGAGTAAATGATATACATAGCGACCATGAACAATTTTGAAGAACCATAGACTGGATGTTTCCAAGTGAAGAATCTTTGGGCTAGAATCAAGTTTAATGACGGCAACATAGCAGATGGGATAGCTAAGAAGATAGTGGAGACCAAACCAACTTTCAATTGCTCAAGCTTCTTTGACCAGACAGTTCTAAATAAGAAGCCTAACATTCTGATCAAACAGTAGAAAGCTAGACCTAAGGAGATGTTGAATCTGTGACCTAAGGACTTGTTCTTGAACCATAGGGCCAAGTGGGATAGAGTGAAGATGAAGAAGATTGACATAAATAGGGCAGATGGAGCAGTATCTTTAGAGCTTGGGTAACCACCAAAGATAGCCGGTTGATATTCAGCCACCAAAAGAAGTAATCTTGATGGAACGGCGAATTTGACACCTAGATCAACACCACCAAAGAAACCTTTAATTAAATCTTTAGCAATTCTCATCAATTTAATTGAACCAGTACCATAAGCAGCGCCATTGGTTAAGATTTTGAAGACACCTAATAATTGAGAATCGGTGAAGACTCTTTGTATCTTACCGATCAGCAAAGATAATAAAGTCTTACCAGAGTCAGCATATTGAGCAGCAAGGGCTTTGTCAGAAGTGTTCACAGCCAATTGGAACAAACCAGAGGTAGTGTTTTGCATAGTAGTTAACAAAGTGACCAATTGAGCTGGTTGCATACTTTGTAATAAACCATCGACAACAGTTGAGTTGGCTTGTAATAAACCGGTGACTTGGGTGATGTTCAATCCAGCTAAGACAGCAGGGACGTCAATTTGGGAGACATTAACACCAGATTGTTCAAGAACAGTAATGGTGTTGATGATTTGGGTTGCATTCAACGGCTTGAACAAAGAAGCAATAGTAGAAGCGTCCATTGTTGCAGTGAGTTAAAGCTAAAAAAGACAGAGCTGAGATGGAGAAAAGCTTTGTTAAGTTTTAAGGGAGAAAGAAAGGATTTCGAAAACTACTTTAAAAAGCGGTGATGAATTTTTTTTTTTAGTTATTCATGCATTATTGTTTACACTTCGGCCTCTCTGGACGCAACTACATGCAAATCACTTAATTCACATAAATTATATATTTACCCAACAAATTTGTAAAGAGAAGATCAGTGCCAAAAGACAAGCCAAAAACCTTCATAAGCACTAGCTAGCCTCTTGCTACTTTACTGCGGGTGGCTTTGAAAATAAAAAAAGGGTCCAATTTTGGTGATGCCTATGACAGGTTCGTATTATCATAAGAAGAGATAGCCATTGCCTTGAATAAGACCAATATTGAATAAATACCCCACTCATAGAGACACGGGAAGATTCAAGACTCATGAATGATTCCTGAGCATAGACGAAGGGAGTCAGAGCCAGATTTGTACCACTTTCTCGCCTTTCACTAACAATTTTTCGCAAAACTTTTCACAATTGGATGGGATCTGGAGATTTCAGGGCTGCAGAAACACACATAAAGCCGGCAGATAAATCCGAAATTGCAAACGCCGTTCAAAAGTTTCTACATAAATTTCATGTCGACATAAACAATTTGGGCGACTTCAAATGGCCTGCTGCCACTTTGGTGCAAGGAGAAGACTCTCGAATCTCGATAAACATTGGAATGAACCATCGTATTTAATTCTTTTTGTTGGGTTGAACATCCACCTCAAAGAGTCTTAAACGCACAATCTAAACGGTTTCTGTCAAAAAGGCTTGAACATCCAAGACCCTCGCGTCTTACGACAAAACACACCACCATCACCACGCGTCTTTCCCAACAAAAACTGGAGTTGAACAATGTCTGGCCCTCATGTGAACCAATATTATTTCTGCTCTTCTCAAAAGCTCATGATAGCACTCACCTCATGATAGGGGGTTATCGCTCACTGGTCATCATGCGCTCAGTAGTAAGCACTAAGCACTGTTCATAGTGCAAATTTTCGCTTTGTTTTAAAAAATTCTCGGTTCCGCTTTAGGTAATGTGATGAGTATCACCATTTCCCCATTGGGCGTCATTTCGGAGAAATCCATAGGTGCTGCAGGTTACTAGTTAGTAGTTACGAAAATTTATAAACTATTACAGCTGATTTCTTTTGACACATTAATTTAAGGCAAAATTCATTAAGATCATAAAGAATTTATTCAATTACATCCAGGAGAGTTCTTTGTAACTCTTGAAGATCATAAAGGTTTACGTTGACTTCTAAAATTCTGTCCCTTTTGATTTTAATGCACTTCACACCTAATTCTTCAATTGCATCAACGTCAACGGCGATATCACATTCAAGATAGAGTAGATGTGTAATCACTTGATTTAAGCGTAAGGGAATGTCATCACCGATACTATATTTGACAGCTTTGAATATACTTTTCAGAAAGTCAATGGCTGTCATCCCTAAAGTTTCACGATCATGGTCGCCATTCAACAATAAGATCTTCTTTCCTGTATTTCTAACGATTGCAGACCCAACACCTTGCAAGATCAACACAGGAATAATACTCGTCATTAAGGACCCAATTGAGTAGATAATAGCTTTGGAGCTTTGTAGGGACAAGACAGTTCTTGAGTTTGCCTTTGGATGAATTTCCTCACCATAAGAGTTAATGTAAAAGGTACGGTCAATTGGTGACTCTAAAGGTTGATTTTCCAATTTTGAGAACTTTAATTGTGAAATCATCAAGCTGGGGTGCTGGTATGGGATATCCTCATGATTTGTAAGCATGGTACTCTCTTCATACAGATTTATGGAAGGGGAACTCAGCAGGCCTTCCAGAGTGACGGGGCTTGACTCCTGTGGATGAGAAATTTGAGACTGACCAGTAATTATATCCCCATTCTCCAACTGAGCTGAGATATGGTAAGTGTAGTTTGTGTTCAAACAGGGTAGAATCTTGATGTTGGGATCCACTCTTGTAATTCTCAGAATCAATTCAATAGCACTATCCAAGGATCCAACGAACAACCGAACACCAGTCAATAACAAGTTACCAATACTGGCAAGTTCATATTTGAAATTTGTAGTTGGGTTTCTAGACTTTTTCAGCAACTCCATGTGGACATGAATTAAGAATGATCGAATCATCTCTTTACATTGAATCTCCACTCCTTGCCAAACATCATGCGTACCTTCAACGATCTCTGTCCATTCTGCCTTAGCTTCTTCATTATCTTCTTTCAAACGGTGACTTAGCAACTGCTGGAAACCTTTATCAGGGATAAGACGAGTAATTCTGGACCGTATGTCACCAATGGCTGGACCTCCAAGGACTCTCAAGATCTCTGAGGTGGAACCACCGTTATCAGAAATGGGGAGTATGTATGTAATCTGTTTGCTGATGCTGTCGAACAGGTTCACAAGCGAGTTTGTAGCGGTACCACCAGAAACAACGACGATTTCATTGGACATTATAGAGGGACTTGAATCGATCTGTTGATATGTGTCAAATTTGTGCAGCAGCTTCATTTCCGCTTTAATTTTTTTGGGATGGTTCGGACACAAATCCCGTTTCGAACACAAACCCCGTTTTAGGTAACATTAACGAAGATGATAGAAAAGGCCACAGAAACGATATCTTCTTATCTCGTAACCATCTCTATAATAATAACAATTGTGTTATATTAAACAGAAGCCAACTACTAAAGAAAATGGTCAATGAGCGTACTCCTTTGATACCGGGCATCCAGAGAAATGTGATCCTTGATGCCTCTACAGATTTACCGGGCTTTGTCGCTTCAGAGTTGGAACAAGAAGAGTTGAACAGAACGAGAAGCGAAGATGTTGGTCATGGTGCTATCCAGGAGCTTCCTGAAGATGGAGAGACCGGTATATCATCCACTCGCACTACTGTTATTCTACTGTCCATGTACCTTGGTGTCTTCTTAAGTTCCCTAGACTCCACCATTGTGACTACTCTGATAGGTAAGATTGCAAGTGAATTCAATGCTCTTCCGAAGCTATCATGGATCGCTACTTCATACTTGGTCTCCAGTTCCACATTCCAACCGCTGTATGGGAAATTGAGTGATATATTTGGCCGTAGAGCTTTACTACTATTCTGCAACATCTCGTTTGCAATTGGTTGTTTTATATGTTATATGGCCCCAAACGTCGACTGGTTAATCTTGGGTAGATTTATCAGCGGTATAGGGGGTTCTGGTTTATCTTCATTGGCTACTATTACAACCAGTGATTTGATTCCTTTGAAAGAGCGTGGTATTTACCAAGGTTTAAGCAATGTCGCTTTCGGTCTAGGGACTGCTGTTGGTGGTGCTGTTGGCGGTATCTTTGCTGACCATCCTTCATTAGGTGGTTGGAGAGGTGCCTTTTTAATCCAAGTTCCATTGACCTTAGCTAGTGCTTTTGCCATTCAAACTTTTCTAATATTACCTGAGGGTTCCATTGGGCTAGGTGTTTCTGGTAACAATATAAGCAAGAAATTGAAGCAGATTGATTGGTTTGGGTCGTTATCATTGGTCAGTTTCTTGTTATTGTTCTTAACAGGTACTTCCTTTGGTGGGAAAGAGTTCCCATTCAACAGTTGGCCATTTATTTGGATCTCAGTTGGTACTTTAGCTTCGTTTGTGACCTTTTTAATCATTGAGCTAAGAGTTGAGAACCCAACCTTACCTTTACATTTCTTAAAGATCTCTACTGTTACAGGTGTTTCCTTGTCCAACTTCTTTGTATGCATCAGTTATTTCACTACCTATTTCATGGTTCCAATCTATTACACTGCTGTTCTAAACTTGAACTCTACTGAAATTGGCCAAAGATTTTCACCAATCTTCTTCTCTATCATTTTTGGTTCTTTAGGTGCAGGGTACTATATGAGATCTACTGGTAAATATAGAAATTTGTTGTTATTTTCAGGCCTCTTTGCTGTTTTCGGTACTTATAGAATTGTTAAATTGAATCCATCTTACACAAATTTTGAACAATACATCTTACTCATCACTCCAGGGGTTGGGTTCTCAACCATCATCACAGCAACTTTGCTAGCTTTGATCGCTGCTGTACCACATGAACATCAAGCTGCCATAACCTCGATTAGTTACTTATTCAGATCATGTGGTTCAACACTTGGTGTCTCTATTGCCTCAGCTATCTTTTCCAAGAAGCTTGAATCTGAATTATTTGAAAATGTCTTGAAATTCAAAGATGAGTACGATTCAGATTATCTTTTAAGCATTATTGACGAAGCTATACATAGCACACAATATGTTCAGCAAGGAGCACCAAAATTTATCAAATCAACTTTGGTTGAAGCCTATTCAACCAGTACCAAGCTGACATTCAAATTCAGTCTTGCTGCTTGTATTCTGGCATTTCTGTCCTTGATATTGATCAAAGAGCACACTTTGCACTCAAGCATGAAGAGATAGATCGTCATTTACTGTATATAGATTTAATCCTTACATGTTCATAAATAAAACAGGATGGCTACTGTAGACCTATATGCTGTTCTAACATGCATTACTATAGTACATATATTTCGTAATCATTATTCCAATCGTCATAGCGGTCATCACCAATCAATTCATTTTTCTTCAACCACTCTTTCAAAACAAATGAACTTTCCCAAATAGTATCACCCTCACTCGTATCTCTTGTTATAAACTTAATCACACCAAGACCCAAATTATCACCCTTGATCCTCTTCCAATGGTAGTTTAGCATCTTTTGAGGATAATTTTTGACAAATTTATAAAATAGATATAACAAGAAGTCATAAAAGACTTCATCCCTAGGACTGAAGTTGATTTTCTTCGGTATAGTTCTTACCAACAAATCTTCAAGTTCTGTACAAATCTTTGGGAAATTTCTCGAGTATTGATCTCCAAAAATTCTAGATTGATTAATTAACTCACAACATTCAATGTATAAAGAGATTAACCCTTTATGAATTCCAAAAGCAGCCCTTGATCCAGTCATGTCAGAGACACTATCGTACACAGCTGTGTAATCATCATTGAGATGCTCTGGCTCATCCCTCTGATCATCAGGATCAGGGTCGCTATTCTGGAAATGGATCATGAAAGAGGGAGGAACAGCATCATCATCATCACCATCACCATCATCACCATCATCATCAATGTAACGAGGAACCCTAATAATTTGATCCAATGGTGTCGTCTTATTGGAAATAGTGATCTTACCTGAAGATTGGATAGATGTAGTCTGGTCAAAGTTCTTCAACAAATTATAATTTGGGTCAAGAACGTCTTTATATATCTTATGAAACTTTGGATGGAAAGAAGTGGAGTGGTTGAGCAGGGCATTAGTGGACTTGTGGAATTCGTAATAGTGGTTCAAAGTGTCATCGAGAGTATATTGGAATAGTTCTTTCTTATAGATACCAAGTTTGGCGTTGATACTGATGACAAGTATTAATAATAGTGAAGCATGAGGGAAATTCGGTATTAATTGTGATCTTTTATCTATGAGTGAATCGATCTTGGATTTGAATTGATAAACTCGTTCTATTCCTTGAGAATCGTTCTGTTTAGTCATCTGTAACAATGCAACCGTGATAACAGATAGTGTGATACATAAGTCCAGGTCATTATTACCCAGGACACAAGATCCAATAGAATTTTGAACAATACTTTGTACCAGACTTTTATCATCTTCATGGAATAATAACCCAATGTTGGACAGAAATGTATTGATCAAATGGACGTAATTGAATATGTCCGACTTTTCGAATTGTAAGATGCCCTTAACTCTATAATTGATGAATAATGGGTCATTATTAAAAGATGATATATCTTTATAACGAAACACGCCAAATGGTCCCCTTCTCTTTAAGGTCCTATCAACTTCGTTCAGGTCATCATCCATTTCATTGTAGTAACGATATACTACCCATTTGCACAACTCAATGTTGCTTCTTTGAAAAGATTCGAGATCAGGATTACCATTCAAGTATTTCATTTCATCGTCTTGGATAATCAATGGACTTGACCAGTTTAATTTGATACCATAACCTTCACATTGTAAGTTGGACTTTTCACATCTTTTACAATGGGGTCGAATAGCATCACATTTGATCTTTCTCCTTCTGCAAGTCCAACAACCAACAGAGGATCGTTTGTACTGCTTGGCTCTTTTGGCCATTACGCAGGGAAAAGGTTTTTTTTTCAGTGTGCAATGGTGGAGAAAGTTGGAAGATTGTTCAAGCGATGAGGTTTTACAACCTTTGTTGATGTTTAGACATATTATTTCCTCATCTTAATCTTAATTCTGAGCTGTACAAACAACAGTAGAAGACAGCTCGCTTATGGATTCCCGGAAAGGTTAAGCGACATCTCGGAAATCGTTGCCATTTTGTGCTAAACGGCAATTTTAGGAGAAGAGATGAGATGGAGAAAAACAGAAAAATGACCATAGAGCCGAATTAGCTGAGTACTAGTAATTAGTTAAGGGCAAGAGTCAAAGAGTACTTGAATGAAGAAGTCAAAGTAAGAGGGTGGATTTGAAGGTAAAAAGAGTTTCATATATGTGCATGTACCGAACATTTGGCTATCTAACTTGAAATGAGTATGAACGTTCCTCTCTTTGTTTCTCAATTGTACTCACAAATCATTTATGTGTCAAATCTTATCTGCTTATCACCCATCTCGGTAGGCCCAACAGGCCCTGCCCACGCCTCGGCAGAAAATTCTGTTTTTGTGACAAACGGCCTCAGATTTCCCGCTAAAAATGACCTGCCTAGAGAAATCTTCGCTTTACACTTCCTTTGGCAATAAACAATAAACAGCTCAGAGAAGATGTTTATAAAATGGCTCGATTTCCCAATTTTGATCTCTTTTCTTACATTGTTCCTATTACACACGCAAATAAGCAAGAACTATGAGACCACACGTCGGCCTGCTCTCTAAGAGAACCTCATTGATTGTCAGAAGAGCCATCAATACCACTAGAGCAACCAAGTCAACTCTTCCTTTGAATGATGCCATCCATTCAGGCCCTGCCACCGCTACTCAAGTCAAGAAGACTTATCTTGACACTTTATCCAACAAAATGCTTTTCTGTTACGGTGCTATTGGCTTCTGTACTCTGAACAAATTCATCCTAAACACAGTTATTAAAGCTTTCCCATTGATCCCAACCCCAGTGCTAGATTTCTTCATTGGTAAGATCTATTGTGGTGGTGCTAATGCTAAACAAGTTATTGACACTGGTAAAGAACTCAGTTCCCGTGGTATTAATAACATGATGTTGTCCTTGACCATTGAAGATTCTGAAGGTACCAAGAACATTGATATCATCTACATTGTTGAAGAAGGCGTTAAACAAATTGATGAGATCTTGAAACCACACTTTGAAAACTTAGCATTAACCAAAGATATCAACTCTATCCCACCAGGGTACATTGTCATCAAACCATCTGCCCTTGTCTCTGATCCTGCTAATACTTTATTAAACTATGAGAAACCTGAATATGCTCAAAAATGGGCAGAATTGAATGAAAATTGTGAAATCATCACTAGAAGAGTTGAAGAATTAAACAATGAATTAAAGGCCAAATATCCAGAAAGAGTCGCTAGTTTTGTTATTACCTGTATTGATGCTGAAAAATTCTCATTACAAAAAGGTGTTTATGCACTACAAAGAAACTTGTTTAAGAAGTTCAATCATTTAGATAAGCCTGTTCAAGTTGTTGGTACCATTCAAATGTATTTGGTTTCATCATTAGAACAATTGAAATTAGAAGAAAGATTATCTCAGGGCCAATACAAGACTGGATGGAAACTAGTCCGTGGTGCTTATGTTCACTCTGAGCCAGATAGAACTGTTATTCATCCAACTAAAGAAGCCACAGACAATTGTTACAACGAAGGTATCTCATATGTTTTGAACAAATTAGCACACAAAGAGTCAACTTTTGGACATTTAGTCGTTGCCACTCATAATGAAGGCTCTGCCCAATTTACCGCAAGCTTCTTGAAGAGCCACCCATTACAAGAATTGAAATCCAATGTCGTTATTGGCCAACTATTGGGTATGTCTGATGAACTATCATTCAAGTTACTGGAACAAGGGAGTGAAAATTTAGTCAAGTATGTTCCATGGGGTCCACCATTAGAGACCAAAGACTATCTTCTAAGAAGATTACAAGAGAATGGGGATGCTGTCAGATCAGATAACGGGTGGAGATTGGTGAAGGATGTTTGGAGAGTTACTAGATCAAGATTGGGGTTTGCCTAATTAGACCTTAGATTAATGCATTGAAGGGCGTACCATGATTTAATACTTTTGTTTTATATAGATCACATTGACTGTGATATTCAATGACTTGCATTTTTAATATTAATGATAATGATAAACTTAAAGATATTCATGTAGAGAGATGCTTGGTACCTTCTCATCATGAGACCGAAACAATAGTACTGACACAAAAGAGGGGCACATATGGTTATGGGTCGTCGGGTATCAAAGGTTGAAAATACAACCGAACTTACCGAAGGTCATTTAACCTTGTCTAGTATATTGCAGTCTACCATCGAGAAAGGTTTAACGGGGATCTTCGTTCTTGACTCTCTTGTTCGAAAGCAACTTTTACGAGGTCTTTTTCACGGTCCCTCTAGAGCGGGAAGCCTAAGTCCTCCGAAGCCCGTGGATTTTGATAGATCAAGGGAGTCATGCGTATCCTCTTTGAACGGCTGAACCTCAATGATGTGTTAATTTCCAGCTGCTAATACAGTTCCTAATGCAGTAGTGAATATTATATAACTTCGACGTCTAGGTGATTTAAAAATCATAATTAAAGTACACAAATGTTATCCGATAACGGACATATAACCATGCCATAATGCAACTTGAGATCAACATTATTGTAAATCAATTAAAATAAGGAAATTTCTCTCATGAAATAAAGGCAGAGAAAAGGCTCAATCTTCCGAGGATCAATTAATATTGCTTTGAAAATTTACAGCACATGTCACTTTAAGCAAAGATTACTTAAATTGAAGGATGTTCCATTTGAAGCTTTCACACTTCAATTATCTTAAGATTAATGTTACATCAACACAAATTTTGAAACAATGAGTGCAATTCCTAAGCAAACCGAAGCAACTAATAACGGGAAGAAGGTAACCATCAGTTGGTTCCGTTTTGGACCCTTACAGTATTTCTTGAGACTATTGTTATATGTCTCGTCATGGGTTCCAGCTCTTAGTATCCCTTTCAATTTGAACTTGGTAAAGAGGTCTCTTCCTGAATTGAACAATTTGGGTGTCGAGTTCCCTGTTCCAGGAACCAAGAAGGGACTTGCTTACTGGCTTGTTGAGGCCAAGGACCGTACAATAGATGACCCAGTCGTTTTGTTCTTCCATGGCGGTGGTTATGTCTTTGGGGTTTTCCCTATTTTCCCACTGTTCTGGGCTGATATCTATACTAAATTGAGCAATGACAAGTTATCCATCTTGATGGTTGATTACACCTTGAGCAAAGAGCAAAAGTTCCCATTCCAATTGGAAGAAGCTGCAAAATGCTATAACTTGCTGTCACAATCAAGCAATAACATCATCTTGGTTGGTGATTCTGCTGGAGGTCATCTATCTCTTTCCCTCATTAGACATATCAAGTATCCTATCAAAGGTGTTGATCCAGTACATAAGAAGCCAGCTGCCGAAATCCTACTATCACCATGGGTTAACTTGCTACCTGATGAGAAAAGAGATGGTGGGTCTTATGTTAAAAACAAGAGAGTAGACTACCTTAATGCTTATAGCGTATTTTTACAGGGGAAGTGGGCTCTTGGTGACAACCATCCACTAGATTCACCAGTGATTAAGTATTACAAAGACACCGAAGTTGACTGGCAAGGTTTGCTACCTAAGAATGTGTTTGTTACTTTAGGTGAGAATGAAGTCTTTAGAAGTGAGATTGAGGAGTTTATCAACTTGGCAAAGATCCCAGAAGATCATGTCTATTTAGACTTGAATGCTGTTCATGATGCAGCCTTTAACTTTTGGGGCACAGAAGCAGTCAGAGCTGCCATCATCAACTTCTTGAAGGAGATTCTATAGGATAATTAACACCTTCATTTGTTTTGTTGTGTAGGGACTAATTGGGAAGAGTTGGAAGAATTAAACAAGAGAAAAGCAAGACTTTATTTATATTAGAACCAATCTCCACCTGTTTACATATACTCTTGTGTATAAAACTAATTCGCGGCCATTGTTGATGTTTTTGAAATTAAACTGAAGATCAAAGAAAGTGTCAAAAAAAGACAAAACATAGGCGCTTTGAAGAAGAAGAGTAGTCGATACGGAGATGAGTAGCCTTAACCATCAGGTATTACTTACACCGTCGTTTGCGCCCTACAAGGTCATTCTTCTGGCGCTGATTGCCGCTTACTGCGCCGGAATTCTTCCAAAGAAAACCCACCGCCCGCTACTCACCACCATAGTCAAATATATCGAGGGCCCTACCCTTCGAAACAGCGACTTGAAGTCCATCACAGTTCCTACTTTGAATGAAATCCTTCAAACCATCAAGCAGGCTTGTATCGAAGCTGACAATGAGAATGGTGCCAAATACGCTCATGACATTGAACTAAGAATTCTACATGCTCTATGGACTTTAAAATCACTAGATTCATTACACACATTCATCACCAGGGCGAATTCCCTATTGGTTGAAAACTTGAGACAAGGTAGAACATTGATGGAGCATGTTCCAAAGAACTCAGTGCCTACTTATCTTTTAACAAAGACCAGTTTCCTTGGGAAATTCGTGTCAGGTTGCATCACTGCCTTTGAATCATTAGAGTTTGACAAGACTGTTCAATTATGGGAATCCTTTGTCGCATTCAGAGCTACGAGTAAAGAACTTTGGATGAAAAAGGGGAAGGCTAAGGGGATTCCTCCACATGACTTATTTGGTTCCAACAGTCCTGATGATAACCCAGACGTCATTATGCAGTTATTTAAACACATCCCATCGTTACAGATTGAAGAGGAGAAAGAAAAGGAAACAATGCTTTTGTCCCAAGTCGATTTGGCGAAATTGATCGATTACCAAGTCCATATCTTGGAAACTTATGGTACACCAACATTACCAGAATTCAAAGAGATATTACAAAAGATGACACAAGCAGAGACAGGAAAACTACCAGCAGTGCATTACATCAGATACTTAGAATCCTTGAGAGATGCTGACTATGAGGGTGCATTCAATTCATTACATCGTTATTTTGACTACATGATGAGCAGTAAACAGACTGTTTTTTACCACTATGCATTACTGAGTCTTGCCAGTTTACACGCAAGTTTCAATTGTGATGGTGAAGCTATCCGAGCCATCGAGGAATCCATATCCGTGGCCAGGGAAAACAAGGATATAGAGTGTTTGAATTTCTTATTGACCTGGCTATTCAATTTCTTGAAAGATAGACCAAGCTTAAAGCATGAGTTTTATGTTTCTAATGATCAACTATTACAATTCTTAAAGTCGAGATCTGGTGATTCCTTCTTATCACTGCACTCCACCGCTTATCAATCTGATGTAACTCAATTGATGTTGGAAGGTGATCCTTTGTCTGCTATTCTTGAATCATTGACCAAATCACTGTACATCTCCTTGAGCACTGCTAAAAATGTCAATTCTTTCATCAGCTATTGTGCCTTGGCCAGTTCATTCTGGTTCAGAACAGGGAATCATCACCTTTCCAATGTTTACAACGATATAGCCCTACAGACAAGCAGCAGTATTTCACAGAAGGTATCCATTATGATCAGAAAGGCGCATTTGGAGTTCAGTAAGGGTAACATTAGTGAGGCATTTGACATCTTGGATGAGCAATACTCGTCAACGTCCGGAGACGTGCGTCTAGAGAAAGAATTGACCAATCATAGACTGTTGTTAATGGCCGAGCAAGATATCAGATCCTCTAAATGCAGTTCAGCAGAGATCTCACTAAACAAGTTGAAGAATCAAAAACATGGTAATATTGACATTGAGGGTCAGCTATATTACCTCTTAGCCAAGTTGAATTTTGAACAAGGTGATGTTGAAAGTGCATTTGGAATCATTAGCGACAAGATCAACAATCTTGCTAGTGTGACATCAAATAAATACTGGTTCATCAGATTCTCACTCTTAAATTGTGAAATGATCCTGGAGAGTTCTTCACCTGCACGTATCATATCTACAGTTATACAAAATTTGAAAGAAGCTTCTTTGAGTGGATACTCTTTACTAGTTGCTGAATCTATCTTGTTGTTAACTAGGTTACTATTGAAGTTAGACCAAGACAAAGACGCTGAAGAGCTATTGCATGAGTTTTTCCCAAACTTTACCGATGATGTCAATTTGGAACTTAAATCTTCAGCTCATAAACACTTAGCTGGGCTGTTAATCAAGAAGATCAAGGCTTCACCTGATATTCCTGAACAAGAAAGAGTTGAACTAATAACCAGAGTTGTCCAGAGTTTAGAACTTGCTGTTGATTCTTTCAAAAAAATTTCCAATTTTAAAGAAATCAAAAACTGTTTGTTTTTAGAGCTAGATCTTGGTGATTTTTTGAATCATCAAGACATCAAAGAACATGCGACAAGTGCCATTGAAAAGATCCAGCTAAAGATTGATGAACAAATCACTAGCTATTAACGAAGTTACGAAAAAACCCACCTTCTTAGGTTATAGAAATCGAAGTGTAGTACAATATTCAAAATTAAACCTAAACCAATTCTATTACACGTAGACTTTTCTTCAATAAATTGTACACAAAAATAAAATATAAAATGATATTATTATTCGTTTAAATGAAGGTTTCGTATGGAACTGGAGCTAAGGTTTGTGGAACGTTACCTTCAGTGGAGATGACTCTAGCTTCTCTTGGTTTAACTGGTTGTCTCTTTAATTGAACAGCGGTACCGTTGGCCTTGGCTTCAGCTCTCTTGGCAGCGTTAGATTTAACACGGTCCAAAAATTCTTGACGACATTTAGAGTGTTTGATGTGTTCAACTCTTAAGTTGACACGCTTTTCTAAGTAACGGTTACCAACGATTTTGTTGACAATAACACCAACGGAGGACTTGGTAACGTTGTAGATGATACCGGTCTTACCGTGGTAGTATTTGTGTGGCATACCTTTTTGGATGGAACCGTTGGCTTTGATGTCAACAATGTCACCAACCTTGTAGGTCTTTAAGTAGGTGGATAATGGAATAGCACCATGTTTCTTGAAGTCACGTTGGAAAGCGTAACGAGTACCTGATCTGTAACCACGACTAGAATAAAAGTTAGTAATTTGTTCATGTGTTTGAAAGAGTTTGTAGCCTTTGAATAGTTTGGAAAGGACCGTATACTGGTTGGGTCTTTAGAGCATTTTTTTGGGGGATGGGTAGAAATGTGACAATGGTCCAATAACTCACCCCTAAACGAGTTTGTATTCTTGATTCTCGAGGAGTTTAGGGGATGTATTTCGTTCTTTTGATATCACTTTAAACTTCAATGAAACTCTTTATCAGTCTTAATCTTTAAATTGGATGCCCTCATTTGTATGTCTAAAACTTTTCATAATTCAATTCTTATATGATAACACGATAATTGGACGCAGTAAAGCAAGTATAAGTGTTCCCTCCATTCTCTTCAAATACGGCCACACTCTCAGATTTCATTATGACATACGATTTACCCATTTTGTATTATATTTGTGTGTCTACTAAGTTCTTCTAAAAGTCAGTCTGGTACTTTTTTTGATGTTTTAATTTTTAATTTTCCACTACAGATTGGAAAGCACTCGAGCTAAAAGCGGAAATATTCGCGAATAAAATATTCATTTTTTTGTTTGGAACTACTAAAGATTCGGTTCGGGGCGCATTTATCTGGATAAAACCTTGTGGTGTGTGGATGTTGGGTCTCTTGTATTTCTTATTCTATGAAAAACTACAGCCCTAATTATGCTATCACGTGAAGAAAAAACAGAAAACCCTATTTATAAAAATTTGGTACTAAGTATCAAGATTAGATAAGTCACAGATGGGAACAATGGAGGGTCTCCCGTGTGCACATTGGAAAGGTTTATAGCACTTCAATAAATCACTTATTAAAATCTCACACTCATTAGTTGTCAATTTCTTTCCAAACATGATTGCACTTCTACATGCTTTGCTACTTATCAAGTCAATGATGATTGTGGGCACAGCTTGTAAGGACAACCACCAACTCTCCGATAGTGTTTGCAACTTCACATTGGAATGTAAGTCATGAAGATGCTGTAGTAAGCATTTTGTAATAAACTCTCTGCTTTCATCAACTTTACTATGCATTATCTTGGGCAAATGTGTTACAAGAATACCATTGTCTTCAACCTCATACTTAATACCCCAAATTTCACAAGGCTTTTTGTATTGATGGAATAATTCACTCTCTGAATGGGATAACTGGATCTTGAAGAACATAGACTCTAAAGGTACAGAAATATCCTGGAATGGGTCCTGAGCTAAAGTGATAAATTCTTTGAGATATTGCTCAACTTTGATTCTTTCATCGCACGCATGTTGATCAATGACATATAAAACGTTCTGGTTCTTGACTAGAATGAATTTGGTATCAACTTGCGAAATGACACTCAAATTATTTAAAAGTTCTTTGCTGATATGCCCCGATTCCTCTTTCTTCTCAACATTTTGACAATTGTGGCCATCGTTGTTTAAGACGTCCCCGTTGATAACCATCTTTCTCTTTTTAACCTTCTTACTTATCAATTCATCCTGTGGTGCTTGATATCGATTCCTTTTGTCTGTGGTTAACATCCCAGACAACTCTTTATCTCTAAATTTACCCATTCTGAGTTTCGAATTTAAAGCAAGATTGGCTATTTTCTTATCATCGATTTCAGTCACTTTTGTATCCTCATTGTTATCAAGTCTTGGGATGGCAACTTTAGAAACCTTGTAGTGGTTTAACTTTAGGAAAGACCTCATAACCTTCATTAGCAAAGGAGATACAATGTTCAAATGTTTTGAGTGTTCGATAGTCTTGGATGGATCTTGCAAGAGATCTGAAGTAGAAACTGGACCTTTTATTCTTACAAGGAATGATGGGTACTTACTGAAAGGGTTCCCGACACTAGTTGCAGACTTTGTAGGGCTCATGCCTTTCTTCGGAGAAGTATCGTTTCTTGGTATGGATGAAACAAGCAGCTCATCTGAATGGTCACCATACCCTGAATTGAGAAAAATTCTGTTGATATCTCGTATCAAACCATCATCTTTCAACAATCGTTCATTGTAAAAAACATGCTGATATGTTCTTGATTGGACTGGAAGGGTGCTAACAATACATTCAACACTGTAGTTCTTGTACTTAGCTTCAAGGGATTGATAGTTTTGAGTTAACGATAAACCATAAATCGAATTCATAGCTGTGATCATATGGTTCTCAGATGCTTTTGATGTCACTTTACAGATCATCTTTCGATTACGAACTTGGCTTGTCTTGTGGACAATGATTTCAACATCTGGGAAGACAATAGAGCATTGAAGGATTACTGACCTGAGTTCTTGTAGTAGTTTTACCTCGTTGGCTCTCTGTGCTTGTTTCAATCTCACAGGAATATTAACAAACATGTTTGTAACCATCACAATAGAACCGCTCTCTGTATCGATGGCTTGAAAGAACTTAGAGTCATCATTGATCAAGCGAGATGCATACTTCTTCTTTCCACCGACAAATGATACACTAAATGAGCCATTGTAATCTTTCACTTTCGATACGATCAACAAATCAGCTGATGCCACTATTGAGCTTAGGGCTTCACCTCTAAAACCGAACGTTTTAACATGTTTGATATCTTTCAATGACTTCATTTTCGAGGTCATATAGCGCTGGCCAACTAAATCTAAGTCATCAGGAGATATACCACACCCATTGTCCTTAACAGTGAGACAAAGCCTCTCAAAATCAATCTCAGCTTGTACCGTGGTGCCACCAGCATCGATACTGTTCTGAACGAGTTCCCTGAAAGCATCAACAACAGACGTGATACTGGTCTGTGACTTCAAATGGGAGGAGGCACTGGGCTCCAATCGACTGATCTTCTTGCTCATATTGTCATCTCTGGACTTTTCTTGTTTACTTTGCAGATGTTTGGTGAGAAAAGTTGTTTGTGCCAAAATTCTTTAATATTTAATTTCATTTGACACAAAGGGTATGATAAATGGTAGGCCCACACCAACAATAATGGTAACCAGAGCTGTCTCCAGGCTCAAGTTGGTTAGATTAAATGCGATTAAAAGGTTGTTTATCGTGGAGATCTGGTACTATGAAGACAAAGCTCTAAGTGGTTATGTATTATTCATTAAACTCTAATATCATGCTCTGGTATTATAATAAAGTGGGTTTGGTAGTCATTAAAATTAAACAGAGTTACTCTTCTCTGTAGTTGTCTCATTCAAAGATCCTTCATCTTGAGTAAATTTTTCTTGATTCATATATGATAATAAGTGCAACAAGAAGGATAACAACAAGCCTAACGTGGCAAATCCAACACCAACGTACATGGCAGCCCTGTGAGCTTGTAATTCATCCCCAGTCTTTTCCATTATTTTATTCTCAGCGGTGGCAGCGATACCTAATCCAATTGACATGGCATAATTAGTTGTGGTGGACACTAAAGAACTAGCCATACCTTGATGACGTTTAGGTAAATGATCACTCATGATCAAAGAGGCTGAAGGGAATGACATGTCCATTCCAAAACTTAATAACATCATTTGAGGGAACAGCATCTTGAAGTAATTTTGATGAACTGGAGTTCTTGATAACATTGTAATACCTATAAAGAAGGCACTTGCGGCACCAATCAACAGATATGATGATCTCATGTTCCTTATGGCGATAGCCACAACAAATGCAGCAGCTAGGCCAAAGACGAAGAACGTAATGTATGTCAACCCACCTTGAATTGGGGTATAACCTTTCAATTTTAAGATGAATGACCAGAAATAGTAACTCCATACAGAGAAACTAGCCCAACCAAATCCCACAGTTGCCAAAATCAACCCAATGGTAGAGTTTAAAACTTCAGTTGGTAACAGTGGATCTTTAACTCTCTTTTCGTAAAAGAAAAATGAAACAATGGATAACAAACCAACGATCAATAAGACAATGATATATGGACTCGACCAACCTGCTTGAGGTGCTTGATTCCAGGCAAAGTTGAACAAGACAAGACCAATAACACCCATGATGGCACCGATCCAATCCATACGTGGGCGTTCCTCATTCTCGGTTTCATGATGACTTGGAATATCAGGTAGGTAAAACCAAGCAACGATGAAGATAACAACAAGAACCAGACAATTGGTGTAGAAAGACCATCTATTGATATCAAACTGTGCGAATATCCCAGAGAATAGACAGGATAAGAAAGCACCAGTTGGGGCACTAGCAGCGATCAAACAAAACACAAGAGCTTTCCGTTGACCATTTGGATAAATATTTCCCATGATTCCTATACCATTAGGCAGCATGAAAGACATCCCAATACCGTAAAACCCACGGCATATACAGAAGAAAATGACATCGTGAGTATAAAAGGAAAGTCCAGTGATCAAAGTGGCGAGTATAGACCATAAGACACCACAAAGGAACACTTTTCTCAAACCATACATATCACCAAATTTCCCACTGATAAGAATGAAAGTACCAGCAGTCAAAGGAAAAGCTGCCATAAGCCAGGATAGATCATTGTTTGAAGCATCTGGGAAGGATTTTTGAATTGTTGTCAGCATGGGAAGCGTTTGAATTGAACCAGAAGCGTTCAAGGCCTGTATCACCATGATGATAGAAACAATAACCACTTCTTGGAACCAGCTCGAATATCGAGCTGGACGTGGGTCTATTTCAATCAAAACCATCTTGATCTATTGTAGAAAGAGGCTTAGGGGGATACCACTAGAATGTGTGATTTGTGATCAGAGCAGAAGAAAAGCCAGGTCTTTATAATAGTTAAAAGAATACTGACTTTGTTACATTAAACGTCGTTGTAAAATTTATTAAATTGATTAATTTATGCATTAAGCCAAGTTTTTTCGGGTAAGTACATCTTTTATTCATTTAGCCGAAAGATCTAAAAGATGAAAATGGAGTTAGGTCCGTCGGTGTTACTAAGGCTTTAATGAGATAAACAATGTAGTGTACTAACGATTATATGTTGAGACAATTATTCAAAATGACTCTGAAAAATTGGAAAAACAGATATATAGATGGGTAATACATAAATGCATTAATATAGTTCTGACATTGCAACTTGAAACCCATTTACCATCCACAACCACCAGGAAGCAGGACAATGCTTACCACACACACAAGGCATTTCTTGTACTATTTGTAACATTAGGAGGACTCCGTTAGCTCCAATTTTTAGACAAGAGTTAGGGCAAAAGGACAAGCATATGGTGTATCAACAGTTAGAAATGTTATGATTTAGACTTGGGTCATAGAATAACTGAAATAGCTCTCCTAAATGATGGAAGGAGAGTTCACAATAATACCATACATCTAAATTACGTCATTAAATGAAAGTTACGTCTCATCAGTCTCTCTAACTTTCCATCACCAATTAACAAACAAGATGGTACAAATAGTCAAAGTCGAATACGAGAAATTAGAAAGTCTGAACAAACCCCACAAATGGTTTCTTTTGAAAATTAATACCCAATTACAGCCTCACCTTCATTAATTATCTGAGACAAGACTGTGGCTTAACTCTAGTGCAAATTCTTATTAATTAGCTGTACATCTTATAAACCAAAGCAATATAACATTAAAAGAACAATGTGATTGATCTATTCCTTAACAAGAATAACTTACATAGAAAGGGTCTTAATGTCATGGCCGTACAAATTTTAGTGTGGAAATTGTTCCCTTTTCTTTCTTTTTTTTGGTTCACATTATGATATCATCGGTTCGCTTCGGCTCATCCACAGTTAATTCATGCAATGTAAATATGTCAAATTCTCCAGGGACACACATATTGACGCAATTTTTTTCTTTTGCTGTGATGGAGAGGTATCAAATACATTTAAAAAGTATTCAAAGTCCATCCAACTTTCTATATAAAATGGGTTTATAAATCTTTTCAGAAGTCGAATCATGGGTGATTCATCTGATAAATTCACAACTTCTGGATCCATCGAAGATGTGGAGGTGGCCTATGTAAATGAAAAATTCGATGCTATTACTGGTATTAAACGTGGTTTAAAAGATCGTCATATTTCATTGATTGCACTAGCTGGTATCATTGGTCCTGGTATCTTAGTTGGTGCTGGTGCTCCTCTAAGAGATGGTGGTCCACTGAGTATGATTATTGCCGTGGTGATAATTGGTATTCTTGCCTTTGCTATCTTGCTTTCCCTTGGTGAAATGTTATCTATTTATCCAACAGGTGGTGGGTTTCCAACCATGGCTAGAAGATTCCATAGTAATGCTCTAGGTGCCCTTGCTGGATATAACTATGTGATTGTGTGGTTTTGTGTCTTGAGTAATGAATACAACACATTGAGTTCCATCATGGGGTTTTGGGATGAAGAAAACAAAGTTCCTATTTATGGTTATATCTTACTATTTTGGGGGTTATTCCAAGCTTTCCAATTACTTGGTGTTGAAGCCTTTGGTGAAATGGAGTTTTGGTTAGCCTGGTCTAAGTTATTTGGTCTGTTTGCCTTTTATATTTTCGCATTGGTCTACGTTTGTGGTGGTATAAGAGGTCAACCAGCCTTTGGATTTAAATACTGGAACGACCCAGGTGCCACTGTTGATGGATTCAAAGGGTTTGTTTCCGTGTTAGTCTATTTTTCCACTTTCTTTAGTGGTATTGAAGGTATTTCAGCTACTACAAATGAGACAAAAAATCCAAGAAAGGCTATTCCTAAGGCTGTTAGACAGACCGGTTTCAGAATCTTCTTTGTTTATTTCCTAATTGCCCTATTTTACGGGTTAACCGTTCCATCTAATGATAAGACATTGAACTCCGATGATAGAACTTTGAGATCTCCAATCTCCATTGCCATTGCTCGTGCTGGTTGGCCCGATGGTACAAATTTGGTCAATGCTTTCATCTTATTGACGTGTTTAAGTGCCTGTAATAGTTCCATCTATATAGGTTCAAGAACCATTACAAATTTGGCCTCTGAAGGTCTTGCTCCAAAGTTCTTAGCTTGGAAGGATAAGCGTGGTGTTCCAATTTTCGCCATCACATTGATGAACATTTTAGGTTTATTATCATTGATGAACGTGAGCACTGGTGCCCAAGATGCCTATGGTTATATTGTTAACATTTCCGGTGTCGCTGTGTTTATTGTATGGGGTGTCATTGCATTCACGCATATCAGAGTCAGACAAGCTTGGAAGATTCAGGGGTTTGATTTAAATCAATTGCCATTCAGAACAAGGTTGCACCCTTATTCAACTTATGCTGCTTTGTTCTTTTGTACCCTATTTGGTTTGATTCAAGGTTGGAGCACTTTTAAGCCGTTTGATGCTAAACAATTTGTTGATAGTTATGTCTTAATACCGTTTGGTATTGGCTTATTCTTGGTGATTTCTTGGATTAAAGGCGGCTTTAATATTGTTGATCTTTCAACTGTCGACCTATTAGAAGGTAGAAGAAAGGACATTGATATCAAAGACGAAGGTGAAGTTGAAGGGCCTTGGTATAAGAAGCTGTGGGCTAATCTATAGGAAGTTTAGCAGTTTCGAATTTTAGAGATAAGTAATATAAGTTTGTAATTTATTCATCAATAGTCTACTATGCAACTGTAAGTGTAATCCGACAGCATAGAGCTTGTCATTAAATATATATGTATATATATATGCATTTAAATTTAAAGGGTATTGGAAATAAAATAAGAAACAGTGCCTTCAATTTAGATCACTAGGAACAAAATCTGAAAAGACAAGTAACATAAACGAATAATATAGAAATGATGTTAAGTTTGGTTTTTTTTTTGGTCATGAATGAGAGCTTATGAGCTGAAGTCACAAGATAAGTCGTACTTCAAGTTATAGTTAGCATCCCAAATACCCCAGTGCTTTTCAACATCGGAAGTACCAGAGGTGTCTGGTTTCCAAGCTTCGTCAAAGGCTTCGAAGGCAATAACATTGATACCCCAGCCTCTAATAGCACAGACAGCGTCTTTCCAGAAGGCTTCAGCATTGTCAACAGATGGTTGAGAGTCTTCGAAGGCAGTACCTTCAGTTGGCCAGCCAGTTTCACCAACCCAGAAGGTGATGTCAGTTTCACCTTTAGCAGTTTGAATAGTTTGTAAAGCTTGCATGATATCATCAAAGAATGAGTATGAAGCATTACTTTGGGTTTGACCTTGCCAGTATGAGAAGGCGTTGGCAAAGACAAGATCGGAAGCTGAGATAGCTGGAGAGGAAGCACCATCAACAAGAACGTTCCATGAGTCAACGAAACCGACTGGGGTACCATCATAAGAGTTACCTTCAGAATCTTTGATATCCTTAATGAAGTCTCTGATATCGTTGATCTTGTCAGCTAAGGCAGAAGCGGATAAATCATCACGGTATAAAGCTTCAGAACCGACAGTGATAGCTTCAACGGTAGATTTCTTGATTGTTGGCAAGTAGGCTGATAAGGCATTCTTTTCGTCTTGGAAATGTGCATCATCAGTTGGCCAAACACCTAAGAAAAGGGAAAAACCAGCATCTTGAGCAACAGGACCCAAAATTTCCAAAGTGTTACAATCTGAAGCAGCGTAAACTCTAACTTTGCTTGTGTAAGAGCTCAAGATACCTAATTCATGTTTGTATTCCTCGGCAGTTTTACAACCACCAGTGTTGTCTTGAACACCCAAGTTGAAGGCAAGCTAGTTATTGGTTGTTAGTACATTGATTTCATAGAGAAAAGTCATCCCAGATCGGGTGGTGAACCATGAAACAAAACGTTCTCGATCCCATCAAAACAAAGAAAGGTCCACAAAACCTCGAGATCAACACCCAACTTTGTCCCTTAAACCCTCACCAAAACGAAATTAAGATACTCACTTGACCAACGGCATTGGCAGAAGTGATGGCAGTGGCTAAAGCCAAAAGACTTTGGTAAAATTGCATCTTAAAGTTTCTTAATTAGAAGTTAAAAGGGAGGGAATTGTCAAGTTTCACTGACTTTTTTTTCTTTGTTTTCATTTTTTTCACAAAATGAAAGTCGACAAAGGGGAAAATTCGCGAAAACCTTCAAAAGTTGCTAAAAATAGAAATTATGATCAACAAAACAACAAACAAGTTCGCGAAATAATTCTAAAACGTTTTCGCGGTTTTCGCGGTTTCGTGAACTCTTTTTGAGAGCGCTTAAAGAGTTAATAGAGGAAACTCTTTGGTTTAAAGTACTGTTATAGTGTTCTTTATGGTCTGAAATATATATGTATATTGCAGTATAAGGGTTTGTGTTAAGTTCTAGTATGTTGTTATATCAGAAATTGCCAGTTTTTATGTTGTACGATACATTTTTTGTATGGGTACACATAATTAAGGTTACTACAATAGTGGTCAAAAGAGAAAATATACAAGTTTTTCCAATCTAAGTCTATACAAAAAAAGAGCTGGCAAATCAGGAGCAATGTACAACACCATTGTCATGAGTGTGACATTCGGTACCTTGAGTCTGTGTGGCAGTAGCAGTTTGACTTTCAGTCTTTGAACTTTCAGTGTCATTATGATCGTGATCGTCATGATCATGATCACCAGCACAACCTTCACCAGGTAAAGCAATATCATAGGCGTAAACTTCTAATGCGTAATATCTCAAACTTGCACTATTCCAAACTGCATTTTCAGGCTCAGTCTCAGCTAATTCCAAACATTCATCATATTTGTCTGCATAATGATCAATCTTCAATTCACCAACAAGCTCAGTGTGCCAGATACGGTGTAAAAAATCTGAGGACCAGAATAGAGTAGTAGAGGCCTTGCTAACCTCATACCCTTGAGAACACATTTGAGATAAGTATCTTCTTGAGGTGTATGATAAGTCACAAATGACAGTTTCATCTGTAGCATTATCACCACGCCAGTGACCAGCCCAACCATCTTGATGACAATTACCATCTATATCATCACAACGGAACAAGACACCACTCTTATCTAAGTTGATAACGTTATCAAAGATACCAGCAACAACAGCAGTAGTTTCATTACCAAAATATTTTTGATAGATGGTGGAGTTTGTACCAAAACGTGAAGTATGATCTTTAGCTTGTTGAGCTAATGCTTTGGTCTCGGTCCAAGCCTTTTGTAATTGGTTATACTGGGTTCTATTACAACTAGAGTGTATTTGAATGTCTTTGTTCCAATCCTGACTCCATGAATATGAATCAGCATCGACATAGACAGTGGTCTGAGCCAAACATATTGGAGCTAAGGTTAAAAGTGAAAATGTGCTTAATTTCATCGTATCTAATGTTTAAAAGGCTCTGGATAACGATTCAAAGAACTAATTTGCCAAACCTGAAGGGAATCTAAAATGTATTTATACCTTTATATCAAATTAGCTCTTGAGAAAAATTTGGTATTAACCAATGATCATATGGCTCACATAGTACATCTCAATAACCACTATTGAAACTTGGCATTATACCTTGGTAGTATAGGAAAATGCAACCAATCACTTCAAAATTTGCCAATATTATTACAAGAGGCTTATCCCTTCTTCGAGTAAGATCTTGGTACTCCGATCACACAAATGACCTGCATTTTTCCATAACTACAAAGGTTGTCAGGGCCCTTACATAAATTTCTATTGTTCATTTTGGGCTTTCAACAAAATGGAAGAAAATTGAAAGAAGGACCCTGAATAAACTCTACTGAGACCTCTAAGAAGACTACAAACCACGGTATTGAAACCAAAATGGGTTACTGATCTATAAAGAACATTCTATTCTTCATCCACATCTTCAAATTGTTGATTTTGAAAGTCCGGTTGTAACTCCCAAGGTTATTTTCGATAATACTTGGCATCATAACTAGTGGGTATTTCCAGTAAAACAATTAAGAAATTACTTGTAAATTAAAGGAGATGAAGGAGAATTCTTAAAGTTTCCCCCTCCATATTTGACTTGGCTTATATAACAGTCAATATCTCTTTTTACGATTATCAAGTTTTCCCTTAATTTAATTGATCATATCATTCACATTTTTAATGAACAGACTTGTAATACTGACTCTAATTGGTTTGACTACAGCACAGACTGTCACTGTCTATTCACCACAGACTACAAGCTCGCTGTCAGTGCCTGCTACAATCACGTTAACAAGGTCAACTAGCTCCAGTTCTGCTCATGACCATGACCATGACCATGAAAGCACATCTGGTCCAAGCATCACTGCCATTTCCGATTGTCATTATCATGGAACTACTCAATTTTGTATGGCTAATGATGTTGAAGGGATAGTCGTCGGTGCTCCAACAAAGACAAAAGATGCTCCTACAGAATACACAGGCTGTCATGCACATGCAGAAGAAACTTTCTGTTTGTCCCCATCAGGTGAAGAAGTTCAATTCTCTGTTGAATCTATGGAGAGCTCTGGTGAAGGGGAAAGTGAAGGTGAAAATTGTCATTTCCATGCTGGTGTTGAGCATTGTACTGGTGGTTCTCATTCTAAAGAAGTATCATGCTCCAAAGTTGATCGTGATTACAACATCCCATTACGTATCGGTTTGATATTTGCAATCTTATTCACCTCTGCCATTGGTTGTTTCGGTCCAATTGTCTTGAATAAAGTCTTCAATTTGACTACATCTGGTATGATATTCACAGCATTAAAACAATTTGGTACAGGTGTCATTATCTCCACTGCTTTTGTCCATTTGATCACACATGCCAATTTGATCTGGACTAATGAGTGTATTGGTGAATTGGGATACGAAGGTACAAGTGCTGCATTGACTATGGCTGGTATCTTTTTAGCATTCGTTGTGGAATATGTGGGTCAAAGAATGCTGAATAACAGAGAACAAACTTTAGCTTCCGTACAAAAGGCTGACTCTTCCAATGAAGATATAAAGAGTGAAGCTAAAGTCAATGTAAGTCCTGAGGGATCCATGGAAATGGGTCATTCACATTCACATGGGTTATTAGATCCAGAAGATACAATTTCAGTTGCCACTATGGAATTAGGTATTATCTTCCACTCAATCCTAATTGGTATCACTTTAGTTGTTGCTGGTGATGCCTTCTTTATCACTTTGTTCATCGTCATTTTGTTCCATCAAGCATTTGAAGGTGTTGCTCTTGGTTCACGTATTGCATCCTTGAAAGATTGCAGTATGCTCAAAAAGTGTCTAATGGCCACAGCTTTCTCCATCATCACCCCAATTGGTATGGCCATTGGTATTGGTGTTCTATCCAAATTTAACGGTAACGACAAGAGTACATTGATCGCACTGGGCACTTTGGATTCATTTAGTGCAGGTATCCTTATCTGGACTGGGTTAGTGGAAATGTGGTGTAATGACTGGTTATTTGGTCAATTATCAAACGCTGGTAAAATTCATACATCTGTTGGGTTTATCTCATTGCTTGCTGGTATGATCTTGATGTCTGTATTGGGCAAATGGGCTTGATTATTGATTAGATTTATAGATTTCTGTATATATACATAAAATTGAGGGCCTCTTTGTTCACAGGTTCTTTGGGTGGTAGTATCTGAATCTCGCTCTTGGTGGTTTACGTTTCTAGAACATTCCATTTGACTACTCAGTAATTACAGTGATTACAATTATATCAATAGTGTATAAATTAATGCCGAGACACCTCATCAACAGATCTTGCTCTAAGCGAGTTGATATCACTAGACATTTCCCAATGTGTGTGCTTCAAGCCTAAATGACACAAATGTCTCTTATCAGGACAATAATCAAGTTTTGTCTCGAATTGGGAGGGACACAAAGCTTATATGACCAGACACATTTTGGGACCTTATATATAATTAATGGGACACAATTCTCAAGAGACACAAACATTGACCGAAAAATAGCCTGATTTCAATAGGGTATTCTGTTGAGGATTAATGTAGAACGTGATGACCCTGATTAGTGGCACCAGCATATACCATGTACACTTGATTAATTACTCTGGTATTATACACGGCTATTATTTTTTGCCCCTTGTAACATGACACATTCGATTCTGCCCGATCTGGCATATCAGTGATCACACCATTTCAATATGTCCAGAGGTGTTGGGCTATGGGCCATCGCGACCAAAAGTCAAAAGTTCAAAACAAAAAAAAAAGGTTTCACAGTGGGAGGCTTTCTAGGCTATGATTGGCTCTCTTCATTCCGTAAGATTGCTACTTTTTTCAATTGATCACTTATAATTTGTACCAGTACCATTTAATTTAGACATTAAGTTGTAAATTGTGTCCAGACACAATTTGAAAAAAAGTCCCAGATTATGTAAGCATCCACTTTTAGTTTCTTTTTTTTGTGTCAAGATCCGATCGCTTCCTTTGTTTGTGTCCCTTACCAGAAAATCCTACAATTAATTTATTTTTGTTGGAAAACCGCCCAACACTTCCTAAAAGTAAGAAAAAATTGTTAGTTGATTTCATATAAAGATGAAAAAAATCCACACTGAAATTTCCCATCCATTTCAATATCATTAAAAAGAACCATTACATTGTCTCTTTCCCTCCATCATGACTGATTTAGAAAAAGTCGATGTTATCCAAGCCAACATCATTGCTGCTGGTACCAATAAAAAGACCAGACGTATTGTCAATGGTCTAGGAAAGATGATGGGTACTAAGGACATTACCAAGGAACATTTTTTGGAAGAGAAGGAAGATGATTCTGTGAATGATCTTATAGCTAAAGATAAAGCTGAAAAGGCTAAATTTGCTAAAACTAAACATATCAGTGAACAACCTTGGACTTTTGAGAACTGGCATGAACATATCAACTGGTTGAATGTTATTTTGGTTGTGGGTGTACCAACTTTAGGTGCTGCCATTGCCACCAAGACTCCATTAAAACTTGGTACTGCCATCGTTGCTGTCATTTTATACATCTTTGGTGGTCTATCTATCACAGGTGGTTATCATCGTCTATGGGCTCATAAGGCTTATGATGCTAAATTACCAGTCCGTTTGTTCTTTGCCTTCTTTGGTGCTGCTGCTGTGGAAGGTTCCATCAAATGGTGGGGTCACTCTCATAGAATCCATCATAGATATACAGATACCCCAAGAGATCCATATGATGCTAGACAAGGTTTCTGGTACTCTCACATGGGTTGGATGTTATTGAAACCAAACCCAAAACATAAGGCTAGAGCCGATATTTCAGATTTGATTGATGACTGGGTCGTTAGAGTTCAACACAGACATTACCTATTGACCATGGTATTTGCTGCTTTTGTCTTACCAACTCTATTATGTGGTTATTTCTTCAATGATTATTTAGGTGGTTTCATTTATGCTGGTATCTTGAGAGCTACTTTCATTCAACAAGCTACTTTTTGTGTTAACTCATTGGCTCATTGGATTGGTGTCCAACCATTTGATGACAAACGTACTCCAAGAGATCATGTTTTAACTGCCTTGGTCACTTTCGGTGAAGGTTACCATAACTTCCATCACGAATTCCCATCAGATTACAGAAACGCCATTAAATGGTACCAATATGACCCAACCAAAGTTCTAATTTGGTTATGTTCCAAAGTTGGTCTTGCTTATAACTTGAAGACTTTTTCACAAAATGCCATTGAACAAGGTTTAGTACAACAACAACAAAAGAAGATTGACCGTATGAGAGCTAAATTGAACTGGGGTACTCCATTATCCAGTTTACCAATCTGGGATAAGACTGAATTCTTGGAAAAATCACAAACACAATCAGGTTTGGTGATCATTAACGGTATTATTCATGATGTTTCCGGTTACATTTCTGAACATCCAGGTGGTGAACCATTACTAAGAACTTCATTGGGTAAAGATGCCACTCGTGCTTTCAATGGTGGTGTTTATGGTCACTCCAATGCCGCTCATAACTTATTGGCCACTATGAGAGTTGCTGTTCTAAAGGACTCTTTGGCTACTAAGAAGACTTATGATTCTGCTGCTGGTATTGTTAAGAAGGCTGATTAGGGTGTTTCTGTTTATTTTTATTTATGAGTAGAAAAAGAATGTTATGATATATGAGCTTGTTTAATACTAAAGATGTAGTATTCAATTCCTTTCATTCCTATACAGAGGAGACATTTCTCTATTAATGGATTGTTCATAGTTATCAAGGGTGCTTATTAGTATTAGTCTAAAATGGTTAGTAGCCCCTGTCACAAATTCGCGAATTCTTTGGAGAGATGGAAAATTGGAATAAATCTCAAAACCTCAGTTCAAACAGACACAAATAAAGAACAAAAAGGACACAATTTCCAGTTCAAAGAATTCATATTTGTCATTTTAAAAACAAATGTCTGCAGTTTCTCCACCTCTGTCGATGTCTCCCAATGCGACAAATCTAAAATCAAATGCTCCTCAGGCGTCTGGACCTGTCAATTCGATGGGTCATAACTCTACTCAATCAACACCATCATTACCAACTACTGCTATTGATGCAAAGAAATTAGGTACAATATCCAAGAGAATCGAAGTTGAAACGCTCGCGAGTGAATTACAGAAGAAAATGGGTTCTAATTGGGATAAATATCAACAAACAGTATCTTTGTTCCTCTTGGGGAAACTATCAAGACGTGAATTGATTCAAAATTTATCACCAATCTTGACAGATTCTAAGATGGTTCGTATGCATAATCAGTTATTATTAGCCAACTTAGCAAACTCTTTAAGAGATGGTCCAAACCAATTGATGGCTAAGAAATCTGGATTTGGTGGTAATGCATCTGGTAAGAGAAAAAAGGACTCCAAGGTGAAAGTATCCTCTCAATATGAGAAATTGAAAAAAGATGTAATGAATTTACCTATTCGTGAACGTTATAGAATTAAGACAATTACTAGAGAGTCTGGTAAGAAATCTATGGCAACTTCTGCTCTGACATTGACTAGACAATCATTATTACCAAAAATCCCATATGTTGTTGATAAAGACAAGCAATTTAGTGGTAATACTGTGGAATGGACCCAAGATATTACTCACTCATTACAAGTGCCTTTAGCATCAGAGAGTTATCTATTACCAGATAATGAAAACTTAAAAACCAGAATGTTGGGTATCGCTAGAGAACATGGTATCACTGGTCAATTAGGGAAAGATGTTGTTGAAGTGATGTCCATTGGTCTTGAAACTTATTTAAAATTCATATTGGAAAGTGCTATTGATACAGTTCGTTTTAGGAAGAGGAAACATTTGGAAGATGGTGTTGTTGGTGATTTACAACCAAGTGATGAAAAGAGACAAAAAGTTACATTGACTAATGAAGATATTGTGGATACCTTACAAATCTCACCATTCTTAGTTGAACCTAATGGTCCATTATACAGACTTCATAACGTATCATTACAAGATGATTGTTATGTTGAGGAAAAAACTGAAATTGATTCATTTTTGAAACATCCAAAATCAGAATTTGTGAAATCTTCCAATGTAAGTGCCATCTCACCAGTGCTTGAAAAGAAATCAATTGGTGAATCCAAAATTGTTGATCCTCCAAAGATAACAGATACTTCAAAAGATGTATCTTTGAATTTAAAAGCTGATGAAAAACCTTCTGAAATTCCAACTGCCATTAATTCCACTACTGAATCTACTGCACCGGTTTCAGATTCTAATTTAGCCCCTTCAGAGGCATCAATTACAAATAATGTGGGTACGAAGGATGAACTAAACTGGCTGATCTATGATATTCTATCTGCACAATGATCCTGGATGAACTACACATGAAACACCCCCCCCCCCCTTAATGATATTATCCCATTTTTATTTTCCTTCACTTCACTCTCTGTTTCATTTTACTTTTATACTACTTTGACCTTTTCACTTCTGCAGTAAAATCTTCTGCTTTAATCTTTATATTGACATCAAAAGAAGAAGGGAAAAAAGTTATTTCCTGATAGAATGATGATTATATACTACTTCTTTTTAGTTTTCACTGAATCAATTGTGTTCAACTTTTTTGCAATTTGTAATGAAGATAGACAATTTGATGAATCAGAACCATCAACTTGAAATATTGTAATTGTCTTGGTGTTATTGTATAGAAATTGAAGGATATCTCTGATTTGATTCATTGATGATAAGTTTGTTGAGGTTTCCAAATTGATTTTATCAAATAAGTCCAATTGAGAAGGTGAAATTGTTAATATTGATAAATTTGATGATATTTGCTTTTTTTCACTTATACCTGTGACAATAATATTGATTAAACAATTAGGTATTTTTTTCTCCAATGATTTCTTAAGTTCATCAAGATTATCGATGATTTCGGTATGTGACTTTAATTCGAAACCGGTATCAGTTGACTCTAGGGTGACATTGTTGTTCAAATCAGTTGATAAATCAATGATTTGGAACGTATATGAGAAGGTCATAGATTCATACCTTTCAATTTTTGATCTTTTATTTAAATAATTTAAAATTCTATCCTTCATCTTGATAACAAATTTCCAATCATCACCCATTGTTATAAAGGTAGTATTCAAACCTTTCAATACATTTTCTGAAATTGTGATTGTTTCATCAATGATAAATTCTTGTGATTCATCAACATCAAACACTTTATTAAATTTGAAAACTTGATGATTTAATGTTATTGTTTGTAACTCTAATTGAATATCATCTTCTTTTGATATGGATAAATCAGGGTTTCCTGATAATAAACGAATATAAACTCTAAATTTCCCATTCAATTCCTCAATGGTTGTTTGTATTTTTCTTCTCAAGTTTCTCTCTTTATCAATTTTTGATTTAGAAGTTTCATAAAGTGTATTAATTGATTCTGATTCTAATTTCACTTGGTTTAAATTTTCTGTCATTTCATCATTTTTTTTCATAAGTTGTTGGATTTGCTTTTCTAGGTCTTGAGTAGTGAAATGTGTAGTTTGTTCCAATGTATTTTCAATTTCAATTTCCTTTTTAATCTTGTTGATTCTATCTTCTGTTGTTTGTATTTCTTTATTCAATTCATCAAGTTCCTTGGATAACTTATCAAATAATTCATTCTTTTCTTTGAATTTTTGGGTAAATTCTTCATTTTTTAATTCTTCATCACGTATTAGTTGTTTTACTTCTTCAGAAAGTCTTTCACGATGAACATCAAGTTTTTTATCATTATCATCAAATATCTTTTGTAATTCAATTTCTTTCACTTTAAGTTGTTTATGCAAACAGGAAATTTCATTCTTTGTTTCTTTGTCATCAATATTTTGAGCAAGTTTTAATTCTTTTTCAAATCCATTTTTCAATTCATCAAGTTCTCTAATAACTTGATTTTGTCTTTCTTTAATTTGAATCAAAAACATTTGTTCATAATGTTTTTTTGAATTTTCTAAATTAATCAATTGATATTCAATTTTTCTATCAATGTTAATATTATGAACTTCTAAATCAGTAATTTTCTTTCGAAGTTCAATAATTTCCTTTGTAATTTTCACTTTTAATTGTTGAAGTTGTTCAATCTTTTCATTTATAACTATTAATTTTTTATTTAATTGTATAATCTTTTCCTTCATTACTTGAATCATCTTTATTTGTCTTTCTTCAAGATTATGTTGTCTTTGAAGATATGGAGTTTCCATTGATTTAAAACTTTGTTGATTATAAGAATTTGCCATTTCACTCAGACCTTTAAATTTTGCTCTATAACTTGAATCTTTAACTATATTATTAACAATTTTTGATGATTTTTTTGAATTCATGATATCTATTAGATTTGGTATATTACTTTCTGAGTTATTATTATTATTATTATTATTATTATTGATCTTCTTCTTAGAGAAATGAGGTGAATTTATAATCTCATTCTTATCCTTAAGAGCCTTTCGACTTTTTATAGGAGGAGATTCATTTAAATTTCTTGAATTTATCATTGGTAATTTTGACATGAATGTGATGATGATGATGATGTTAAGATGAAACAAATGTGAAACAATGACAAAATGTGAATGTGGATAAAGGTGGTATTTTATGGGAGATTGGTGATGTGAGTGTGGGCTGTGAATAATAATGAATGTCTTTGATCAGCTTTACCAGTCTTTGATCAGCTTCAGCCAGGTCTGATACTCTTCAATATCAGCTTAATTGAAGAGTATTAATTTATGATTTAATTGATCAAAAATGTGCCACTTTTTCAATTGTTTTATTTGTTTTTGTTTTTGTTTTTAATGTTCTTTTTTTAATCCGCGAATTCGTTTTACAAAATTTGTTTGTTTTTTTTCGATATTTTAAATTTGCCGCTGAGTGTTTGTTGTTTTGTTCTGTTGTTGTTCTAGAATCTTTAGCTGTTCTTTTATTATGCGCTATTGTAATTATATAATTAGTGTATAATTAATTAGTGTATTTATAATCTATTTATTGTTCTATTGTTCTATTGTTCTATTGTTCTATTGTTCTATTAATCTATTGTTTGTTCTAGTATTAGTCTATTAGTTTATATTTGTATAACTTAATCAACTGATCTCTCTCTCTCTCTCTCTTCAATTAATTAATTAATTAATTTCTTTATAATTGGTTGGATTATAATCATGATTTATTATAAGTTCAAAGATTATAAATCTGTCAATTTCATCAGGGTCTAATTAATAATCCTTAATTAAATGAAATTCTTAAATTAATTTAATTTGATAAGAATAAAAAATAAATCAACAAAATATATATTCTTTAAAATCTTTAAATTAATTTGCCACTTTTAAAGATAATTTAAACAAGTAAAATACATTAAAACACATAAAAGAGTCCCAAAAGAGTCCCAAAAAGAGTCCCAAAAATATTCA
Source organism: Taiozyma dajiaensis (assembly GCA_030579075.1). NCBI lineage: Eukaryota > Fungi > Ascomycota > Saccharomycetes > Phaffomycetales > Wickerhamomycetaceae > Taiozyma > Taiozyma dajiaensis. The sequence goes on from JAKUAB010000015.1 coordinate 212,704, forward strand.
TTTCCTTCTGATTCATCTTCATTGAAAAGTCTTCTCTAAACTTCATCAAAAGAGAACAAGGTCCTTTCCCCCTGTTTCATTGTACTTTGGTTGCTTTCATTGCTTTATCCTCTCTCAGATACAATTATGGTAAGAAGAACTCAAAGTAGAGCTGATTTTGCAGGTCTTACCGCTGAGGAAAAAAGATTAGAAGAAGATCGAAATAAATCAAAATATTGGAAACGTTGGGGTCCTTATTTAAGTGAACGTCAATGGGGTGCTGTTCGTGAAGATTATTCCCATGATGGTAATGCTTGGGAAAGTTTTACATTTGATGAATCAAGATCAAGAACTTATAGATGGGGTGAAGATGGTATTGCTGGTGTTTCTGATAATAAACAATTACTTTGCTTTTCTTTAGCAATTTGGAATGAAAATGATCATATTTTGAAAGAAAAATTATTTGGTTTAACTGGTCCACAGGGTAATCATGGTGAAGATGTTAAAGAAGTTTATTTTTATGTTGATAATACTCCAACTCATTCTTATATGAAATATTTATACAAATATCCTCAAAATAGATATCCTTATGAAGATTTGGTTAAAATTAATGGTGAAAGAAGTAAACAAGAAAGAGAATATGAATTAATTGATACTGGGATTTTTGAAAATAATGAATATTTTGATATTGTTTTCGAAATGGCTAAAGATGATGATGAAGAATTATATTTTAGAGTTACTGCTTATAATAGATCAAATAAATCTGCTCCATTACATATTCTTCCTCAAGTTTTTTATAGAAATACTTGGTCTTGGGGTCATGATAATTATAAACCAATTTTAAAACAACAACAATTAGATGAAAATATAATTAAAATTAATCATAAGAAATTTGGTGAAAGAAGTCTTGCTTTTGCTCCATCTCCAGGTTTAACTGAAAATCATCCTGATATTGAACCTCAATTTTTATTCACAGAAAATGAAACAAATACTGAAAAATTATATGGTCAAAAGAATAAAATCCCATTTGTTAAAGATGCATTTCATGAATATATCATTGAAGAAAAAGATGATGTTGTTAATCCAAATTTAGAAGGTACAAAAGCTGCTGCTTGGTTTGCATTTGATGAAGAAGGTGGTATCCCACCTGGTGATTATGTTACAATTCGTTATAAATTCACTAAAAAAGATGTTGTTGGTAATTTCGATGAAGAACAATTTGATCAAGTCTTTTCACGTCGTGAATCTGAAGCTGATAATTTTTATTGGAGAATTACTCCATTACCAATCTCTGATGAACTTCGTCAAATTCAACGTCAAGCATTTGCTGGTATGTTATGGACAAAGCAATTTTATCATTTTGTTCAAGAAGATTGGATCAATGGTGACCCTATTGGACCTAAACCACCTGAAAATAGAGCAAATGGTAGAAATAAAGAATGGAAACATATGTATATCGATGATGTTTTATCATTTTGTGATAAATTTGAATATGCTTTTTTCGCTGCATGGGATACTGCATTTCATTGTATCCCACTTGCATTAATTGATCCTGATTTTGCTAAAAAACAATTGGATTTATTAACAAGAGAATGGTATATGCATCCAAATGGTCAAATTCCAGCTTATGAATGGAATTTTAGTGATGTTAATCCTCCTGTTCATGCTTGGTCCACTTACAGAGTTTATAAATTAGAAAGAAAATTATATGGTCGTACAGATGATGAATTTTTAGAAAGAGTCTTTCAAAAATTATTATTAAATTTCACTTGGTGGGTTAATAGAAAAGATCATAATGGTAATAATGTCTTTGAAGGTGGGTTTTTAGGTCTTGATAACATTGGAATTTTTAATAGATCAGAACCATTACCAACTGGTGGTCGTTTAGAACAAGCTGATTCAACTGCTTGGATGGCATTTTTCAGTTTACAAATGTTAAATATTGCCTTAGAATTAGCTAAAAAAAGACCTGTTTATGAAGATATTGCTTCTAAATTCTTTGAACATTTCCTTTTAATTTCAGATGCAATGACATTCACTGGTGCAACTGATGATGATAATGAACCAACAGTTCAATCATTATGGAATGAACAAGATCAATTTTATTATGATGCTATTGCTTGGGATGGTGGTCATAAACAACAATTACCTATCCGTTCCCTTGTTGGTTTAATCCCATTATATGCTTCATTGACTTTAGAACCACAATTGATTGAAAAATTCCCATCTTTTAAGAAAAGATTAGATTGGTTTATTGAAAAAAGATCTAAAATTGCTAATAGAAATATTGCTAGTATGAATAAAAAAGGTGCTGGTGAAAGATTGTTATTAGCTTTAGTAAATGAAGATAGATTAAAGGCTATCTTAAAGAAAATGTTAGATGAAGATGAATTTTTATCTGATTATGGTATTAGATCCTTATCAAAATTTCATGAAAAGAATCCATTTAATTGGGATGTAAATGGTGTTAATTATCATATTTCATATTTACCTGGTGAATCAGATTCTGGTTTATTTGGTGGTAATTCAAATTGGAGAGGTCCAATTTGGTTTCCAACAAATTTTTTATTAGTTGAATCTTTACAAAGATTTTTCTTATATTATGGTCCAAATTTTAAAGTTGAATGTCCAACTAATTCTGGTAATATGTTAAATTTAGCTCAAGTTGCAGAATTTATTCAACATCGTTTAATTAAATTATTTACACTTGATGATAATATTGATAAAAGAGCATGTCATGGTGATCATGATAAATCTTCCGATGATGATCATTTTAGAGATTTAATCCCATTTTATGAATACTTTGATGGTGATACCGGTAGAGGATTAGGTGCATCACATCAATGTGGTTGGACTGGATTAGTTGCCAAAATGATTCAAGATACTGGTATTTCTTTATCACTAAGATCTAATGGTTTTAAAACTCCAACTTCAGATTCTGAAAGTATTCATTTATATACTCCAAAGAAAGGTCCATTCCCTGGTGTATTAGAAAGACGTCGTTCTACAAAATCATTTTTGAATTTGACATCTCAAATGTTGGAACTTGATGAAGAAGAAGCAAAGACTTTAACTTTGAATTTAAAATCCAAACCTTCAAGTGCCGTATTATCAAGAGTATCAACTAATAAAAGTGTTGAAACTATAAAGAGTGGTGAATTTAGTGATGATGAAGATGAAAGACAATTGGTTGAACAGATTAGAGCTGCAATTAGTGGGTTCTCAACTGCTGATTCTGAATATGATGATGGTGAAATTTCAAGTGATGAATTAGAAGCTAAACATGATTAGCTGATGAAGAATTATTCAGTTTATATATTGTGTATTATTAGAGATCCGTGTGCCCTTTGCGTTATATTTACAAAGATAGATTTAAAGAAACCAAATCTGTAGTCTTCATTAAGCGCGCACATTATACATGAAAGGGGGAGTGAGTCGAATCACCAGAATCACCAGAATTTACTAGCAATGACTAATAGAATCAACAATATTAAAACAGCAATAATGGCATATGTAATGATCTTATTAGCAGCCATTCTTCTTGTCATACTTTTTAAAGTTTGAATACTCTTATCAACATAACCATCAGCTTCAAATAGAGTTTGTCTTGAGTTATTTAATTGTTCTCTTTGTCCTCTTAGATCTAGCATAATATTAGCACCAATCTGTTCAGTTTCAGCAGCAATTCGAGATGATTCTCTTAATCTATCGGAACTTCTCTCTAAAGATGCATTAGATTGTAAAAGTTGATTACGTTGTGTACCTTGTTGAGAATTACCAAATAATTGTCTTCTATCTTCATCATCCATTAATCTTTTTAATTCCTTCTTGGTCTTTTCTACATCAGAGCGATATGATCTGATTTTGGCATTGTATGAGGATCTGGCACCAGATTGTATGTTTTGAACTTCAATGGCTAATTGGTCAAGCTGTCACAAAAATGGTTAGTTAAGGAGCTCTCTCTCTGTGACACATTTGTGTAAAAACTTGAGGAATTTCATATCTGGATACTCACAATTTCAATACATTCATCTGTAGATTTCTCCACAGCTTTCATAGCATTATTTCTAGGATCTAAACCATGGGTTAATACAGGGTCTAGAAGAGCAATAATCATTTCAAAGATAACACATACCTCCAGTCAATTCACGGATTTGGTTTAATTTCTGTTGAGCTTCGTTATAAGCAACCTCATAATCGGCTTCATACGTGGCGAAAAGTTCACTATTGGAGGAATCTAGTAAGTTTGCACTGGACATTATGTTCTAAAGTGGGAAAGAATCGGCCTTATCGCTTTGATCTCAGCCTTCCCCTTCATTATGAGGTTTTCATTGTCTTTAAATCATTATTATTTCCGGGTTTCTATCACGTGAGTGTGACCTCGGAGAAAATTTTGAGAATGCCGACTTCGGATTTTTTTTTTTTTTTTTTTTTTTTTTTTGTATTTTAATGGTTTTTTTAAATATTTTTTTTAAAATTTTTTTTTTTTTTTTTTTTTTTTTTTTTTTTTTTTTTTTTTTTTTTTGGTCAGAAAAAATTCAAAAGCGTCAACATTGAAATTGCAGCTTATCTTTTTTGGTGGGAGGTTTATTTGCCTGATTCACATCTAATCTGTCCATAGATATACACATCATGTTAAGAAGCATTACCACTGCAGGAAGCCGGGCATTATCCCGCTCCTTTTACCCATCAAATGCATCATCATACCTACGTTCTGTTCAGCCTTTCAATCAGATATCTTTGATTAGAAATTTTTCCATCTCATCACCAAAATTTCATGGTCATTTACACAAGCCAAAACCTGGTGAAGAATTGCATATCACATTCATAACTAAAGAAGGTGAACAGCTGACGTATGAAGTTGCCGAAGGTGATTCCGTTTTAGATATTGCACAAGCTAACAATTTGGATATGGAAGGTGCATGTGGGGGTTCTTGTGCTTGTTCAACTTGTCATGTCATTGTTGATCCAGATTTTTATGACGAAATCCCAGAACCTGATGATGATGAAAATGATATGTTGGATTTGGCCTTTGGTTTAACTGAAACTTCAAGATTAGGTTGTTGCATCAAGATGAGTAAAGAGATTGATGGGATCAGAGTTGCATTGCCAGCTATGACTAGAAACTTGTCAAGCTCTGACTTCTCATGATCACATTGAAATCAAGAGACTCCATGAGACTCCATACTATCTTTGATTTAATATAAAAGGCCAATTCTTTGGTCGCATTTGCATTTACCTACTCTGTTCGTCACCTATCAAGAATTTCCGTTGTGAGTTTGACACTGTTAGTGAATCTGAAGGAGGATTCAAAATCACTCATTTCCAATCGGATACCCACCAATTACGTTGCTTGGCCTTCCATACTAAGCACATTCCAAATATGGCATCCTTTCCTCGCCATTGAGGAACTTGACACTCATGTATTGTGGGGCATAAGTTACGGAATCCGTAGGATTGATGATGAACAGTCCAACTGAGGAAACTCACTTTTTGGATCCCAGAAGTATTCACTATTCACATTGTCTTGTATATATTACAACCCAACTGACTTCTTGTATATGTTTTTTTTTTGTCAACATTTGTTAATTCCCTGTAGATCCGCTTTAAATTTTTCTTGGTACAAATTTGTTGCCATGGTAACGACGATAAGGCTGAAAACTTTGAAACACTTTGGATACCAAATGAAATACGGCTTTTTTTCTGCTACGCAAGTTCTACTTCATGTCTTTAACACTCGTTAGCTACAAGCAATTTCGTTATTTAAATTTAAGTTCAATGTCTAAGTACAGTGTATGTGACGTGTACTTTCTAAGCTATATAACCAAAATAAGAGCGCCAGGCCACAAATGCAAAAACGTTCTCATTAGCCAAAGTGTACAACACCAGCAAGTGCAAGAGCAATCAATCTACCAACGGTGATCATGATCGATCACGGGTAGTTTCTGAGGACAGTGGTGACCACTTTGGTCTTTAAAATCACATAATCCCAGTCTTAGTGACGCAAGTCTCTTTAAGACTAACAGGACATTTTTTGAAATGTACAAGAGGTAAGCATCTTCTCTGCGTACAACTGATCTTTGTAACATTTCCAGTAGCTTTGTCTCTGTTGATATTGATCAAGAAGATCTTTCTACTTGGGTATCTAATGCCACCGTATTGATAAGTGTATTGTTGAGTTGCCATTGTTAATAGTTTTAGGCTGAGTTAAACTGATCTATAGGATCGTAGTAGTTTAAAAGAAGAAGGGGATTGAAGTGAATGAAAGATATCTTCCTTCCTTTATAGACAAAAGGTTTAGTCTAAAGAGATAAACCTCTCATTCATGAATCGATACAAATCGAGACCGATTTGGTAACTTCTCGTTCCTGCATAAGCATCTCATTTGCTTTCCCATAGTTAAGAATTTTATCCACTAACAAAACGATGAACTGATTTACAACAAGAGTTTTGAGAATTCAATAAGATTTAGAAGTTGCATAGCTCTTGAGCTCTTTGTGAGATGTTCCCAATTCAATGATTTAAATGCTAGGTACGCCAACAATCTCATCGAATAAATGCAAGAAATTTAATTCTAGCTTTCAAGGTCTTCAATTGTTGTCTCCAATGGTCTTAATGTCTTTAGTTCTCAAAACTTACGCCCATTAAGTGCTTGGTTTTCGATCTGGAATCGAGATCGAGAGGTTTAAACAATCAGCTCAATCCATGAAAGGAAGGTTTCGAATATTAGTGCACATATGCCGCAAATGCATCTGATACATTTGAGTACAGAGAGAAAGACAATAAACTTTCGGTTCCTCTCTCTCTCTCTCTCTCTCTCTCTCTCTCTCTCTCTCTCTCTCTCTCTCTTAGCAGGATCTAGATTTGCTCACTGGTCTAATCGAAATCAGCTCGTGGTAATTAAGCTCTGGTCTATTACAGTGTTTCCCCTACCATCTATGTGTCAAAATGTTAAAAATAAATTCCGGTCTTATTTCCTCGGAAATTACCCAATAAGGACTATTCAGGTATTTGCCATCATGAAAAATCACTTGATTCAAGCTGGGCCTTTAATACCCACTCTTTTTCCCAGAGCCCTCTCTGTATAAATGGGTCTTACTCCAGAGCAGCAAGCCAAGATTGATGAAAACAGAAGAAAGGCCCTCGAAAGACTGAAATCAAAGGGGATACTTACTGGTTCTAATGGTAATAAAGTCTCAAAGGCATCTCCAATACCAACTATTTCCAAAGTTACTTCTTCATCTATCAGGCTGACAGATGAACAGAGAAAGAAGATTGATGAGAACAGAAAGAAGGCACTAGCAAAACTTCGAGAGAAACAACAGAACTTTAGAGACGCTACCACTGGTGAAAACCCTTCACTGGCTAAAGACTCAGCTACGGGGAACAGGGCATTTAAAGGCATCAAACCATCCATTCAAAAGTCTTCATATATCGACTATGATCTATCAGTGATGAAGGATACAAAAGGTGGTTTCATTTCTGATGATCCAGCCACATCGAGTAAGCAATCTGAAAAGACGTTTGAAGAATGGCAAGAAGAGCAGAGAATTGTTAGAGATTTACCTCCTCCTAAGGACCCTGAGAACGCAATTAAGTGTAAAGAGTGTGGTACTTTTGAGATCAACCAGAAGCTATGGGATGTTTTCCAGTGCAGAGTGTGTCGAAGATGTGAAAAGGCCATGCCAGAGAAGTACTCATTACTGACAAAGACCGAATGCCGTGAGGATTACTTCTTGACAGATCCAGAGCTTAAGGATACTAGTATACTTCCCCGAATGGAGAAGCCAAATCCTCATGGCACATATAGTAGAATGCAGTTGTTTCTACGGTACCAGGTTGAAGAGTTTGCTTTCAAGAAGTGGGGAGGTCCTGAGGGCCTAGACGCCGAGTGGGTGAGACGAGAGGAAGGGAAGGTGAAGCGTAGGGATAAGAAGTACGAACTGAAGATGAAGGAGATGAGAAAGAAGACTAGGGCTGAGGAGTACAACAGAAAGCTGCGAGAAGGGAAGTTTGGCCTGGAACACATCCACGAGTGGTCGCAGGCCTATGACGGTGGAGAAAACGAGGACGGGCTCGCAATGGTGCGTAGAAGATGTTTGCACTGTGGCTTTGAGACGGAGGAGATTCTGATATAGATTTTGTACCTGTTTAAATAAAAAATTGAGGTTATCATCATTTATGTGTCACCCGAATTAGGAAAGAAGTAAATATCGCGAAAATTGAAATGTTTTGAAACTTTTGCTTTGCTTTGAAAGCAAATCTTTTGTTCATTCTCAGAACTTCCTTCTGTGAAAACGTGTGTGGTTTTGCAACTTGAGATAACAGCTGTTGAGATTATAAATACTGCTGCTTTCTTGTTAAAAAGATCCGCTTTTTCTCAACTCTGAACCCTCCATTTGTCACAGAGAAAAAGTTTATCATAATCCCCCGTCTTTTTTTAGAAAAAGCTCTTAGACAGTTACGCCACAAAACATTCCCAGATCCCCAGATGAGTGACCAACCAATTGCCAGTGGTCCAGCTCCATACCTGGATGTGCCACCTTATGAGGTAGTCACCCAGCTATTCTCGGTTTCCTCAAGATCTAGAAAGAACTCTGTCCACAGTGGTCATCTTGGTGGTGGTGCAGGGAACATCTTTGACCTCTTTCGTCCTGCTGAAACCATAGATAACGCCCTAGAATACGATGATGATATTATCTCTCAAACTGAAGCTACCCCATTGAAACATACACATGACCTGAGAAACCCCTTAACTACCAATTATACCCAATTGCCTTCCTTGACCCCAGACCCTGACTTAATCTCCTCCTACTCAGGTAGACGAGCTTCTTTATCCACTTTGAAAAAGATTAGATCTCATAGTACTATCAAGCATGTCATCACCACTGGTCATATTCCGGATGTTGAAACTACTGTCAAAGATGAATACAAGATTTTGGGTAAATACTCCTTCCCTTTGGTCATCACATTCTTATTACAATATTCTTTGAACGTTGCCTCTGTCTTTAGTGTTGGTAGAATTGGTAAAGTTGAGTTGGCTGCTGTGTCCTTGGCGGGTATGACTGCAAACATTACAGGTTACTGTTTGTTTCAAGGGACCTCCACTTCATTAGACACCCTATGTGCCCAGGCCTATGGCCGTAGGGATTACCAATTGGTTGGCTTGCATTTTTTGAGATGTACCATGTTTTTGTTTTTGATTATGATCCCAGTTGTTTCATTATGGGTCTTTGGTTCCAACTCTATCTTGAACTTAATTGTTGATGACCCTAGATTAGCTCAATTGGCCTCATCTTACATGAAAATATCAGCTATTGGTCTTCCAGGTTTCATCTTATTCGAAACTTTGAAGAGATTTTTACAAGCTCAAAACATTTTTCATGCTTCCACTTATGTCATATTGTTCGCTGCTCCATTCAATGCCTTTTTGAACTTCTATTTAGTGTGGGGTGAAGCATTCAAATTAGGTTTCATTGGGGCCCCAATCGCCATTGTTTGTACCAACTACATCATGGCTATCTTACTATTGTTGTACACCGTTCATGTTGATGGTTATCAATGCTGGTGTGGCTTTAGTAAAAAGGCCTTCCAAAACTGGGGTAGAATGGTTTCATTATCAATCAATGGTTGTATTAGTGTCTTATCTGAATGGTTGGCTTTTGAAATCTTGACTTTATCTGCTGCTAGATTTGGTACCGTCACTTTAGCTGCCCAGAGTGTTATTGCCACTATTTGTGTTTTGTTATATCAAGTTCCATTTGCTATCTCAATTGCCACCTCTACCCGAATTGCCAACTTCATCGGTGCTGCATCCAAGAAAGCTGCCGTCACTTCCACCAAAGTCGCATTGGTCTTATCTTTATTCGTTGGTCTTGCCAACGGGTTACTCTTAAATTTCTTCAAATATGATATCATCAGATTATTCTCTCAAGATGAAGAAGTTATCGAACTAGCCTCAAAGATCATCCCATTAGGTGCCGCTTATCAAGTCAACGACTGTCTAGCTGCTGTATCAGGTGGTGTCCTAAGAGGTCAAGGTCGTCAAAGATTATCTGCCTTAATTGGGTTGGTCTCCTACTACTTGATCGCTTTACCATTCGGTTTCTTATTGGCGTTTGGGTTCCACTTGAAGTTGTTCGGGTTGTGGTGCGGCTTGACCTTGGCTATCTTCATTATCAGTTTCTTACAGAGTTGGGTCACTTTGAGGAGTGATTGGGATTCCATCATCAGCGAATCATTACAAGAAGCCTTGTTGGAAGGTAACTATAATCGATCACAAAACCCAGATGTCAGATCTGTCATTTCCCACAGTTTTATAGATGAAGTCTAGATCAACTTCAACGATTAGCTCATTTTTATTATTACCCCAGCTTACTGCCGCTAATTATTACATAATTATCTTTGATCCAGCTAGGATCTAGCTAGTTTCACTTCTAGTTCATTCATTTAGTGCCAAGTTCTCCGGATTTAGACTGGAGATTCATCTGATTGATGCTTTTCGCGTCATCTGTCCTGCCTTGTTCCACGTTCAGTTGCATTCGATCATTAGAATATTTTAATTATAAACTTATTTTTTATGTGCATCTAAGTAGGAAACCACAAGGATAATAATTTTACATGAGATAGTCCCTTGTGTGCCTTTGAATACTCACAGGACCAGAAGCTTACTAACCTTTTTATGCTTTTGACTGTTTGTAATTATTTGAGTCTCTTTGGTCACAACTCACAGTGTATATTGTCTCATGGAAATTGGGCCAAATCTTTCATATTCCACTAGAGCCCTTTATCCTGGTCATTACGACAATTGTTGGAATAATTGAAAAAATACCAAAAAATTTATCTTATCGCATCTGAAATGACAAGGAGACAATAGATGGCCCAGGCCATTGAACTGGACACTACAGTTTGCGTTCAGCTATTGAAAGTCATAAATAAACGTAAAAAACCTGGCATCGTTAACATATAAAAAAAAAATGGAAGAATAAGAATAGAGGTCAATTGTACGATCATCATAGAACCTCTTCTAACGAACTGAAATTGTGTCTAAACTTCGAACAAATCAAAATGGGACCTGGATGAATGAATATTCGAAATGGATAGAAACTCTAATTGATAAATGTATAATGATGGATAGTAATGCTACATATCCACTGGGGTCAATGGAGGCGTGAGTCTATCAACGACTGGACCCTTTGGAGGCACAATGAACTTGGAATTGTTCTGATATTGATGCATTTTCAACATTGGGATATCGACACCGGCTGGGGAACCTCTTCTTGAGCTTGGAGGCGTTGGGATGCTGCCATTGTTTTGATTGGTAATGATCTTTGATAAGTGTAATGAGGACTTCATAGAGTTTGGAGTTTCGTAAAGTGATTTGGATCTCATTGAAGCTGGAGTGGACATCTCAGAAGCCAATGGTTCTGTAACTGGGGATGATGGGGCTGGTTTCAATTTAGTTTGGATAAACTTGTAAAAATTTTCACATCCAAGATCACAGATGTAGTTGTTGTATAGGAACTGGTTGCTTTGGAGGAGAGTGGCAGTCTTAGAGACCAATGCATTGGAAAAGAATTGAAGTTCATATTTGGAAATCTTGGTTTGAACTGTTAATTCAGATTTGAATTTGTAAGAACCTTCATAAAATGTGTTGAAATAGTCTTGAAGGACATGAAGGATGACTTGTGATAAAGTTTCTGGATGCAGCTCAATCAAACTCAATTCAAACAAACTGATCTCGGAAAGAATCTTTTTGACATTAACAACATGAATTTTCTTATCAAAGCAGCCTTGGCTATTGTATTGCTGTAATTGTAATAGATTTAATTCATAAAACTCCAGTAACCAATTACTCAATTGAGGTTCTGTTATGTCCCAATTCAATGAATTTATGATATGTCTTTCCATTTGGACAATCATGCCTTGATCAATTGGATCTTTATCATTTTTATTTGAACAAAGCTGAATGAGCTCTGGTAATCTTGGAATACGTGATCTAGGATTTGGCCCAACAAATCTACTACCTGGAGGGATGTTTGTTTGGTTTAAGATATGGTTACAACCACCATAGGTCTTTGCGGCAGTCCAAAGACAAGTAGTCAACACCAGCTGTAATTGGACTCTTAGGACTATTCTCTTGGAACAGTATCTATCAAAGATCCTGACTGCTTGATAGAAGATACTGCTTGCGACTTTTGTCTTGATGGAAATCTTCAAAAGGAATTCTAAACATGGCTGTCTTAAGGCTGGGTTTAGTTCGGGTTGTTGGAGAATGAGGTTTAGATCTGGTTTATAAAGTTGTGCCATCTCATAAAGATTCCTTGACAGTTCTGGCTTGTATTCTGAGATGGTTTCCTTATGGGTGATTAACTCTCTGGTGGATAATTCGAACGGGTATGGCGTTGGAGTCTTGGTGACTCTCAAACCTTTTGACATGATGGGAATGTTGCTGTTGGAATCTTTGGGTGTGAGAAGGAGGGAATAATGATAGGGGAATGAGATGATGAAACTGTACACGGATGAGAAGAATAAACTAACCAAGAAACAGAACGATTGAATTGATAGTTAGGGGAGAGAGGGCTATGGGTGTCAAATAAACCTAAACAGTTGATAAGTGTAACTAATGAAAACCACAATTTCAATCAGAAGGAGTTGATAGTTGCAAGGATCAACTGACGCCGAATTTAGGCACAAAGCAATAGAGTTAGAACAAAAGGACCACCAAAGGAACACAAAAGAAACAACGTCGTTATATTGGAAGTTTATCCCTGAAGAAATTTAGCAAGTTGGAGATTTTATATAAACAGGTACAAACTCTCACACATTCTTATAAATAATTCTCGAAAGATTTGAATTACTGAGTGTATGCGTGAACAAGCTGTTGAAGGGGAATTGGGTGGTGCGTTATGCAGAGTAGTAAAAAAAAAATTATAAACAAGCATACATGATACAACCGTCTCTTACCGATATCTGCTTTCATTAAATGAGATGGCGTGAGTGCCTCACGATATATGACGTGGGGCGACTCTGTTATCCAGAATGCTTCCCTCTGTATCTCATTAACGTCTAATCTTCTTTAATATTGTTAACAGTCGCGCTATCAATATATATAGGCACGTTGTGAATTTGAAAGAAAACTGTATAGCTTAATTTTGACCTTTTCACATCACTAAGGAAACTTTAAAGCTCAAATGTAGCAAGATTTTGAAGATTGCATAAAACTTTCCTAATACGGAATTTTTCGAGATCTAATATGCGTAAAGTCGCGTCTCTCTTTGATGCACAGTGCATCAATTGATGTACTTTTATGTAAATCTCTGCATGAATCTTGCAAAATCCGTTCAAAATGTCCATTTGGGGAAATTCTCCAGATTTGATGAAAGAGATCTTCACCTATATTCGCGCTACCACTAGTGAGTCCTGACTCAAGGCGCATATAATGTATCCAATGCTCGCTGCTATCAGAATGGGCAGGTTGAGAGTAGTGCTATGCGAGATGTAGCGCTTCTACCGTATCTCAGTACTAGTAGGCACTCGCTCTAGTTGAAAGCTGTAGAATGACGGAATGCGAGCTGTCCAGGAAGCTCATGAACTATAATGTATTATGTGAGTATGATCACCCACAGTTAAAACTTCACACCCAAGGGGTGATGGAAATCCTAATTTCGGCATTTAGCACTCACTACCTTTTGGTTCCTATCTATTGTGGAAGTGAGTTTTTAATGTAACCTCTTCAATTTGTGTCATACTAATCCCTCGATTATAGTTCGAGTACCAGAATGAATGAGATTCTGATACCCCTATTACTTCAATAGTACATTGGGAAGTCAAAGCCCTTACAAGGCTTACAATTACACACATATTTTATTCTCCAGAAAGGGAAAGCGCCCAAGAGAGATAAAAAAAATTATATTGAATGTGCTTAATTAGGTGGGTTTGGGACGTAGTTCCCAGCCCCCAACAGCGAGGTGGGTATCAGCAAAGATTGTTACGTCGACAAAAACTTAATGCGACTCTATGTTTGAAGAAAAAAATCCCTATTGAAATTTTCTGTGTAAAACCCTTTTGCAAGATAAATGGCCTGTTTCTTGGAAGCCTGATCCATCTCAAAGTTCTCTTAAATCAGATTCTACGGAAAAGACCGTCAATTTCTTGATCGTAGTTTCTCTGTAGGATTAAAGACTAGGTTTGAATGGGCAATTTTGGGCAATGGTAAAGGAATACTCGTTCAATTGACGATGGGGGGCCGGGGCCATACATAGCTAGGTTGTAGTACAATGTACCGGGGAACCTGAAGTGGATGTGTCATGTGTTAAATGCATGTAATTTAAATATGATAGTTTAAGTGTTTAACGGCCATGTAACTAAATTCCTTCAATAGACTATCTCTAGTGAAGCTTCATAATTTTCTGATCTTCTTATTAGTGGTGGTTGGATATTATAAAGTTCAAATAACCGTTTATACGTTTAGATCAACAATTTACTTCTAACCTCTAAGTGATTTTCGTGTCCAAATCTACAATTGAACAATACGTTGGGCATCTCTGTCCACTTACGAGAAACAGGGTTAGTCAGGGTCTGTAACCACTAATTTGATCATCGATCTAAATATATATATTTAGATTTCTGTACTTTGGGGTTTCTTTGCATGATCTTTTTCAGTTCTAAAAAATCAGCCAATTGGCCATTTCTCATCTTTAAAAATTTTACGCGTTTTATTTTTTTAACGCGTTTGAGTCACGTGACGAACTTTTTGATTTATTGATTTTTGTTTCGCGAATTACAAAACCAAAATAGAGAGAACTTTGTACCCATAAATGTGTCTATCAGGAAGTTTCCGGTACCTCTGACTTTCCAACTGTGTTAACCCCTGAACATTATTTCTATCTCCGTACATTTCTTCCACTACCTCCACTACGTTGACTTTCAGCTTTTGATCTATCTTTCCTTCTCATTGTTTTAGGGCCAATACAATTAATGTCCAGATACTACGATACCTCTTCCGACCAAACACGGCAATCTAAAGGCTGGATTCAATGGGGTGTTGATGCCTTGTTTAATCCAATCACTCCTTTCACCAAGAGACAAATACAAAAAAAATCACTGGAAAAAGAACCATCAAACTCATCCTTAAATCAACAGTTGAATAATCAAGATGATACATTTTACAACAGAAAACAACGACAAAGACAACATGTGGGACAAAAAAGTTATTCTCGTGATGACATGTTGAATGATTATTATAAGCAGAAGGAACTTCTCCCTGATGTCGAGGACACATACACATTAAGACGGTCAACTTCATTTACAGACAAATCAGCCTCAGCTCCAAAGTCAACAACTACCATACCTGGCAAATTCCCATCGCCCTATCACCCAAGTATACCTACAAGTGACCTAGCATCCTCGCCACCATTACCCAATCTATTGTCATCGACGTCCAAAAACGTGAAATTGGCTGCTAAGAACGCCCAAAAGAACAAAATTATTGATTTCAATTCATCACCAATCATAATACCAAACGGCGTGTCATCTGCTTCTGATTACGAAAAGGAACAAAGGATTTTAAGAGCTTTAGACTCAAACATTGATGATTTGAACAAGTTGACAAGGGATGTGGAGAAATTGAAGATTTATAAAGATAAAGTTGAAACTTATGACAATCAAAGAAACTATAAGGACAAGGTTGAGGAGTATAGGAAAGAATTGCAAAATGAATTATTGAAATCAAAGAAACTCTATGACTCATACTATGATTTTGTTCAGAAGTACAAAGACACAAAGAGAGAAAATCAACTACTGAAAGAGAAACTTAGATCACTCAGACTAAAGAATCAAAAGGATGAAACGACGGTTTTCACTTTAAAGTCCACTTTACAAAACACATCTACATTTGAAGAAACATTGAAGAGAAAGATCAAATACCTTGAAGACAAGTTAGAAGATCTGACAACTGTAAACAAAGAAGAAAAATTTACTTTAAATGAAAAGATTTTCCTGTTGGAGCAAAAGCTGGCTGAGGAAGCAGAGAGACATCAACTGGAACTTTTAAAACGTGATCAAAGAATTGAAGAAATGGAGGACAAATTGAAAGTTAAAAGATACAGTTTAAGTGCCAGAAACTCATATTCAGGTACTACTCCTTTACGAGAACGCACGTACTCTAAGGATGATACTATGGACTTTATAAACAGACGATTTCCAGACAGAGGCAATGATGATCTTCAATACACTAACGATTATTAGACATGCTCGACATGGATCATTGAAAAATAAATCTGTAACTTCCTCTTTTATAAAATCACACGATGACTGCATGAAATTATACCTAACTTGACATCTATTAATATCAATACAACCATATTTGTTACATCGTCGATGAACTGCAACAGCTATTCTCCTTAACTGTGAAGCCAGGCTCTCTATATAATATACCCAGCTTGTATCCTTGTAAACGAACTCGTACGTTATAATGGAATGAAAATATACCGACGCTCAGTGAACTACCTCGGCATTTTAGCGGAAATGTTGATGTTTGAAGAAATGAAATATGGATCAACAATTAATGAAGCAGTTATATTACATTTAGAGATGATAATATTATATATTAATCTAATTATTTGTTGTCAGAGAACTGACCAAAAAGTCGCTGGCTAGCAGCTCTGGAACATGAGACGTTGCCTGGTGTCCTATAATATAATCTATCAGTTAATTTCTATCTAGCAAGCGAGAATCAGCGAGCCATAAGGACGTTTATAACTTGCTAATATTGTCTTGACAATATTAAATGGCTAGCTGTTTGTCCCTCACAGCCGATGTCTCAAGTTCAAACTATGGGTCAAATGACATTCACTCTCTATTATTATACTAATAACGATTATTTCCACATATGATGTGACTACTCAATAAATAAGAAATAGTGGGCAGAGCGAAGCTCCAACACACAAATTATAATCCATAAAAGAAGATATTGTTCATTTGCAAATGATTACAGTCGACTCTAATTCACACTCAATTCTTCAACACCGGCAGCCAATTCATCTTCCTCACCAGCCAAACCTTTCTCAAATATCTCCTTACCTGTCAATTTCCCTTTATGAATATTTCTCTTTCTTTCAGCGATTCTTTCATCAATCTTCAATTCTTTTCTAAAATTCAGTCTCCATTCATTGAAAGATTCAGTAGTGGTCTTTGTCCCATAGAATTTCTTTTGTTCTTCTCTTTCTTTAGCTAGTAATGCCTCGTCATATTCATCTTGAGCCTTGGTCAATTTCTTCTCAAACAGTTGTTCTGCTTGATCTTTAAGAGTGGACGCTAGGGCAAAGATGGATGGTATACCCAGTTGTTCTTCAGCTTCTTCTATCAATGTGTTTCTCAATTGTGTAAAGTCTTCTTTATCAAAATCAATGATCTCCGCTATTATCACCAATTTCCCACCTTCATTATCACCATCACTTTCTTCTTCTTCATCATATTCATTATCATCATCATCATCATTGCCTTGGTATTCACCTTTGTACACCTCTAGTTCTGGGGCCACTTCAGGGTATGTCTCAGGGTATTTCACACCTAATGTGATAAGATGCTTACGATCACTAGCTGTGTCCAAAAGGATGTTGATGACAAAGGAAGTATCGGATTCGACCTCCAATTCATCCGGGTAGATCGACTGAAGGATCTCTATTTCCTGTGCTTGTTCCTCTTTGTAGTCCATACTATGAATTCTTTGATAAAATGGGACTAGACTAAACCTTTCTTTTAAAGAGACTTTTGATCTGTCAATTTCTTCAACTTTTTTTTCTCTTTCAGAGAGTGTGGTGTCTACCGGGTCATCGCCAGCTATAAGGAAAAAAAAATTTGAAGGTGAAATATTTGGTTGTTAATGTGTGTAATCAGTCTCATTTTGTACTAATTTGGGATACAATTCATTAGTTCAAGAGGTCCAAAATGTCATTAAAAGTGCTAATAGAAGAAACGAGGAAGCAACTGGTGTTATCCCAGTTCAAAGAAGCTTTAAAATCGCTGAAATCACACCGTGCACAATATCAAAACAGTGTTGAGTTTTTACAATTACTTGGTGAGGTTTATTTAGAAAACGGGAAGGTTGAAAAGGCATACGAGATCCTTGAACGTGCTTGTGAACTGGATGTTGAAGGTCAGTATGGTTCTGAGAAGTTTTTCCAATTGGGTCAGATTGTCGGTGGTGCTAAAGGTTTGGAGTTCATAGATCATGGGATTGCTCAGTTGACTAATAAACTTGAAGCTAATCCTGGCGATTTATTGACTTTAAAGAAATTAACCCAGGGGATCCTCTCTGAGATTGAAATCTGGATGACTGATCTTTGTATGGAATCAGAAGCTGAGTCTAAATGTAATGAATTGATCCAACAGGCATTGACCATTGATGAAACAAACCCTGAATCTTGGTCTGTCCTTTCATCCATTAGAATTTCACAACAGAGGGATGAAGAGGCCCTAGAAGCCATCAATAAGTCATGGGAACTGTTTGCCCTTAAGAAGTCCAAGATCGAGGACGCTGCTAATGAGGCCTCTGAGGTTGATAACATTGAATATGTTGAATTGATCCAACCATTATTGACATTAAGTAGGTTCAGCATTGAACTTGGGAATTACGAACTAGGTGGTGCTATCGCTCAAACTGTGAGGGATATTGATGAAGATAATATTGAGAGTTATTATTTGGAAGGGCTGGGCAGTTATCTGTATGTTAAGAAGGCCCAATATGACACAAAGCATCAATCATATAATCCTGACTTATTCGAACAATTCCAAGTCACCGTGAGTGATGAATTCAAAGAAAATATTGAAGTTTCCAAAATCAATTTGACCAAAGTGTTGAAGATCTCAGAAAGAGAACAAATTGACGAAGATATCAAAGCTCATTCTGAACTAATCTTGAATGAATTAGGTGGTGTCTTGGAAGAAGGTGAAGAGGACATCGATGAAGATAACTGGGAAGAGATCATAGAGAGTGACAATGAATAGAAGTACAATGGACTGTTTAGAGATCAAACAGAAATGAACCTTTATGATCTAAACTGTAGGAGAGATCATTCGAAAGCTCCTTTTTCTAGTAAAGTGTGTTGTACACTGTAGTCTACATTCAGTTTCAAAAAAAAATATTCTTATAGTACAAATCATTGTCTTTTCATTATCATTATTCTAGTTTTAAATCTTTGATAGGAACCTTTTGTTCGACTTCAGTCTCGTCTTCCTCATCCTCCCAATCACTTTCATAGTCCTGCATAAACTCGGGCAGCGCCTGTTTTGGCTCTTCATCATTTATAAGTTCCACGTATTCTTCAGGGACAAGACCTGTCTCACCGTTATTATCTTCTGCAACGAGCCAACCTTGGCCATGCCTATAACTGATCCAAATGAGTTGGCCTTCTTTAAGCCTCACTTCGTTATCGTTCTCAGGCTCAAAGTCAAACAGAGCAATGGCCTTACCATGGATCTCATCGCTAGAGCCAATACTGAACTGGTACTCCTGAAGGTCTTTATCAATATGTGGCGTTCTAAGATCAGGATCCTCTTGCCAGGGAGGTCCATCTTGAAACTGTGTGGGTATAGATATGATGGAGTTTCTGGGAAAGTGGAACGCCTCAGGTTCCTGTTGATGTTTAACTCCATAGTGGAGGGAATCAGTCTCATGATAAGCAAAGTCCTTTACAGAAATGGCCTCCATTATGCTGGCCAACGTTATGAAACCTTTGATCTTATGAGTTTGTGGTGTTCCTTTTAAGAGTTTCAAGTCTTTAAGGCCTACAAATTCCGTTGTTTGAAGTCTCAGTTTCTTTTTTAAACAATTTTCAGCCAAGATTGGAAAGGGGGAGTGGCCTTACCAGGATAAAAATAGGTCTAGAGACTCATAGTCGACAATAACCATAGCAACGGTAATAGGTACAAGGATAACGTTTCCTGTTGTGAGTGCTTGGAAGTTGGGAGTATAGTGAATATCTCCAAGATGCAATCAACGAAATTCAGGGGGAGGTAGGGGAATTTTTACAAGTTTTTAGACCTTTTAGTCAAAATATCACTTATTTATAGACATACTAGATCTATATAGCTGGCTGAAACATTATAAGCCAGGATACAAATCCACATTATTCTTTATTTGAAATATTTCTGCATGAACTTTGAATGGAATTCAGACCTCAGGATATCGTTCACATGATCTTTTCCTTGTTTCTGTGTTGAAGTGTTTTTAAAAATGGCACTCTGTCTCCAATTCTTCTTAGTTGATGAGGTTAATTGTGTGCCTAATAGAGGATTGGCCACCAATAAGGCCTGTTGGGCTTTTGCTGCCTTCTCTTTTTTCAGTTTCTCCAGTTCTCGGAGTAATTCTTTGTCGTCATCATCATTTGAGTCCGAGTCTGAGACGTTATCATTAGATTCATCACTACTATCATCAACAGACTTGAATTCCTCTAGCACTTTCTGTGACTTTTTCTCATACGTGAGTTCTTCTTCTTCCTCTTCTTCTTCTTGAGCTGTATCATTGTCATCAGCATTTGGACCCTCCAAAGACTTAACCACTTCATCAGTAGGCTTTTGTTCTCTTTCCATCAACTCTTTCTTTAACTCATCTAATGCCTGTCTCTCTTTTCTGTATTTCAACTGTTTATGGGCAGGTAATGCCCTTTTATGAATAATATTTGTCGTTATCTCACGACCTCTTCTGGACTCGAATGTGGGACGATGATTGGTTGTCATGATTTATTATTGATTTATCCCTTTAATCCCTTTTATACTCTTTCTTTATCTCTAAAATTGACTAAAATCGATTAAAATTGATTAAAATTGGTGTCAAAATTTGATCTTTTTCCAAATAAATTTAATATTTTCTTTATCCACAACAGGAAATTTTCGCGTATGTATAAGCTTTACAAAAATTACGAAGAACCTCCAAAGTTTTAAATAAACAAACTTCCACATAAATCTCATATTAAGGTCAAAAAAGGTCACACGTTTCCTAATGCTTTGAAAATGGTTAAACCACAGTTAAAACGACGTAAAGTGGCACCAACGCCACTGGATTCCTACATTGAGTTCTTCAATGCCGAAACAAAGGAATTCTTCAAAGGTCATGATTCTATGGGTATTATTCAACAATGTTCTTATGTCTCTCCAATAGGATCAATCAATAGAGGAGATGAAATGGAGATACTTGTGGGGACACGTTGGTCCAAATCTGATAAAGATCGATTCTTCACATTCTTAGGTCGATATGGAATAAAACAATTGGATAAATTACAGAATGCCATTGGGAACAAGAGCCATTTGGAGATCAAACAGTATTATGATCTTTTGGAGAAGAATTTGAAGAGATATAAGAAATCAAGACGGAAGTTTGCTGAGCTTTGCACGTATTATGAGATCCCTGCTGCTGTTGAGGTTGATGAATTGGTTGTTGAGATTGAAGAAGAATTGGCCCATGAAGTGAGGAAGAGGGACAATAGTAGGAACAGGTATGAAGTGGAATTACTTGATAATGAATTGATAGTATATGATAAACTGGATGATCTAATACGGTATTACTCACAGATGAAACACTTGGAGCCATTGGAGGGACAAAGACTTTCAAGTGATGCAAAGAATTATTTATATTCAAGGATCAAGACCTTTACAAAAATTGTACTTCGTAATGCTATATTGACATCACATCATAGAGTATCGAAGGAGACTCAAGATCAACCAGGGGAGACATTCATCATCAAACAAGACATCATTGATGCCATTGTTAAGGCAGGTTTTAACAGACCAGTGACACAACTTCGAATCATCCAACATCAAAGGGAAAAGTTAGATTTCGAGATCATTGATAATTACAAGCTTAAAGAGGGGGCACCAGTGTTGAAGGATTCATTAGGAAGATCCGTGTATCAAATGGTGAAAAATTTGGAATTTAAGGGTTTAGATGATCATTTTGTGAACCACTTCACTAATTTGGAGTCATACAATATTGAAGAGCCCTTTATTTCAGTAAGTTCAAAGTTCATTGATAATTTTGATGAAGATCAGTATTTGGACAATCTAACGGCATGGTATTTGACCTCTATGGAGACCCAAGATGTCAGTACTCATGATTGGGAGATTTCGAAGAGCGAACAAGCCAAGTATTTAGTTGCCATTGGGATGTCACATCAATATCAAGAAAAGAAACAAGCATTTGACAAAGAGATTGAACGGCAGTACAATGACAATGTACAACAGATAAAAGACATGAGAACAGCGCAGATACGAGCATGGAAGAAGTTACTTGAAAGTGATGATGTTGATGTTGGTATTGAGAGGGAAGCTTCAAGTAAAGACAAGAAGGAGGAAGTTATAGAAGAAGAAGAAGCCGAAGAAGAGGATTATGATATAGACAGTGATTTCTATGATGATATTTTCCTTGAAGAATCGGAGGATGGGATGGACTTGACACAGGAACAGCAATTGTTATTCGGGTTCTCATTCCCTTAATTTTTAATGACCAAATTTGCCCATGTTTAAGAATATGTAGTGTGGTCGAATATGTATATTCATAAAGAAACTAAGTCAGCAACAGACTTATTTGGCTGTGCCAATAAATCAGTGGAATTACCAGCTTGAAATTCTCCAAAATTGTCAGCGTCATTATCATCATCAAGATCATCGGTTTCATACCCATACCCATAATTATCATCTTCAGAGTCATAAGAACCTTCAGTTTGCCCCAAACCACCTTGAATAGCAAACGATTTGTATTGCCCTGGTAGTTTCTCTTTCCTTACGAAACTATGCGAAATATGATTCTTTACTTGATTTTTCAAATTGGAGTGTTCAATCTTATGTCTATCTAAAGACTTTTCATGAAACCCTCTTGGAACATGAACTTTCCCCTTATCATCTGATTTGTAATTGTTTTTAAGACTAGAGTTTTCAATCTTGGCAAGTGTATCCATCTTTTGGTTTCTGTAATCAGTATCTTTTAATAGTCTCAAAACCTCTTCAATAGCGGAATGAACAGTCTTTTGATTCTTTTGTCTTTCCAAAGCACCAGAGGTTGGCTGTATATCATCTGCACTGGTTTCTTTATACATAGCACCTAAGTAGTACTCCAATTGGAATGAATGGTCAAAGATAGGTTGAAAAGATGCTTCATTATTAAGGATGAAATATTCAAGTACTTTGACACATTTTAATACTATCCGCCATTCATTACCTGAATTGACATAATGAACAGCCTTATTATACAAATCCTCACCAAAAGTTCCTCTTTTTCTCCTTTTGTCAGAATAAGAACTTATCCTTTCAAAGATTAAATCGATCTGATCCCTGATATCTAATGTTGATATAATTGAACAATCATTCAATTCGGCTAAATCATTCGGTGAAGGTAACCATGGATCCGTCGTTGTAACCTCACGAAGCTTTGTTTGGAAAGGTGGTTCTTTGACAAAACTGTTTTGTGTCTTTCTAGCAAACTGTCTAATGTCGTGTAAACTAAAGTTCATTTTGTGGCGTTAATTGGTGAGAGAGAGGGAGAGTTACTAGAAGAAGAAGGATTTTTGGCTCTCATTTATCCGATTATGCCACTGAAAAGCACTAAGCTGTAAGAGGTGAGAAACATTGAACAAATATATATACAAAGAAACAGACATGAACATACAGTTATCTCATCCACTACAAAAAATTCAATCAATATTGTTTAATCCATAACTTATAAACCAAGTAAAAACCTACTAAAATTATAATTCACCAGATTTAGCAACAATCAATTTGGTTTGAGTAGAACCAGAGTTTGAACCTAAAGATTCAATCTTCTTAACAATGTCTAAACCTTCAACGACTTCACCAAAGACAACGTGCTTACCATCTAACCATGGGGTGACGACAGTGGTGATGAAGAATTGAGAACCGTTAGTGTTTGGACCAGCGTTGGCCATGGACAATAAACCTGGTCTGTCATGTTTCTTGACAAAGTTTTCATCTGGGAAACGTTCACCGTAGATGGATTTACCACCGGTACCGTTACCTCTGGTGAAATCACCACCTTGTAACATGAATTGTGGGATAACTCTGTGGAATGGAGAACCTTCGTAACCGTAACCCTTTTCACCAGTGGCTAAAGCTCTGAAGTTTTCAGCGGTTTTTGGAACAACATCGTTGTATAATTGGAAGACAATTCTACCTAATGGTTGACCTAAATGGTTTTTGTTAGTTTAAAAAATCCAACAAATTATCAGAATTTGCCACCAAGTTCAGTGTACTACTTTTCCTCTTTTATACCCAATAATCCAAGTATAAACAGGACAAAAAAGAGGAAACAACCACTCAATTCCAACTCAATGGCAACCAATTGATAAATTACGTACCATCTGAAGTGACATCGAAGAAGACTTTTGACATTTTTGACTTTGTTTTTAGTTGAATTTAAAAGAGAAATTGAAACGTTTCAAAATGAAAGAATTTTTTTTTACTTTTTATTTGGGTCCTTTTGGAGCTTTCGACGTCATTGCGATTCGCGGGGAGGGTAACGGTCATTTGGCTGTGGAAGTTCCCAATCGGGCAAATAACATGTGGGACATAACGTTAAGACAATAATCATGTCAGATGATGGAGACTTAACGAGGGTGATTGATTTTGTTGTTGGTGAATTTCCAAATATAAAAAGGGGTTTTTACTGGGTCCTTTAATAGTCTAAAATGAGTCTTTAGCAGTCTCTAAAAGTACAAAAGTTGAACATATTTGTTTGAATGTTTTTATAGGGGCACTTGAAGGGATCTTTTTGACACAAATTGGCTTATTTAAGTCCCTGTTTACACACAAAGGATGCTGTTATGACCCAATTGAACATTATTTATGAAGTGAATCATGAACTTGAAGACTCATGGGACTCATAGAGAACCATTTCTACTGATTTAGACCTTATAATCACGTAGAACTGATGTATACCTTATAATCAATCACACAAGGTTAGATTCTCGTAAGTAATAGATATAAAAATTGTGAAGATGGAACTCAACTCATACTTGAATCTTGGTTAAAACACACATAAACACATACACACATACAAATTTCGAACATAGAAGCATTAAAACATATATTGTAAGTCTCTAATTGAATATCAAGTCAAGTTTTTCCTTCGGCAATGTCGTTTACACCTTAACAGTTTGAAGTTCATAAGAACTACCTTGAGAACCAGAGTGATCAGCTTCTACTTCACCTTGAAGATATTCAATATTCCCAAACTCTTTACCCATCTCTGCAAATGACATACTAGACTCAACGTCTTTTGTCTCTTCAACCTCTGCCCAATCCAATCCTTTCAACTCTTCTTCTTCAGTACAACGTAATTTTAACCCAGGGATATGATCGACAATAAAGCAGATTATATATGTGAAAACAACAGTCCAACCAACAATTGCCGCTGAACCAGCAAGCTGGTAACCCATTTGTGCCCAATTATGGAAAATCCAACCACCTTCAATGACAGTGACGCCATCATAACCGGCTATAGTTGGTGATGAAAATATACCCAACAAGACAGATGCAGTAAGACCACCGATACCATGAACGTTGAAACTATGTGTTGTATCATCAATGCCCATCCATTCACCAATATCATAAGTGGCACGACAGACCGCAGCAGTTACTATTGAACCAATAGCCACTGCCCATGGTTCTAAAAACCCACAAGCAGGAGTGATGAAGACTAAACCAACAATTAAACCTTCAGCAACAGACATTAATGACCATTTGCGTTTGATAATATAATCAATACCAACGAATGTAACCATAGAAAATGAGGATGCCAATTGAGTATTAGTCAAAATGTATAAGATTCTGGCATTTTGAATGGTTCCTGGAGTACCAGAATTGAAGAATAACCATGGATAGTGAATTAAGAGAGCACCAATGAAATTCAAGATTGGGTTATAAGGTTTAGCCTCTGGATATTTGGTCCCCTTTTTCCATTCTTTTCTTCTACCTAAATAGTATGAATAAACTAAAGATGCAACACCAGAGGAAACATGAACTGGACCACCACCAGCTAAATCGTCTGAACCAAGTTTATATAACCAACCATTAGCATTCCATGTCCAATATGATGTTGGACAATAAACAATAGTTGCAAAAAGAACACCAATGACTAAAGAAGGCAAGATTCTACCTCTATCAACAATGGCACCAAGGAAGATTTGCATAGTACAGACAACAAAGAAGCCAGAAAATACAAATGATTCAATAGCTGGAACAGTACCACCTTCAATCAATGGACCAACACCAATATCTTTCAAACCAGCTAGTTTAAAGTTACCAATCAAAGGTGAACTTGATGTTACACTACTTAAGGAAAATCCAACAAGGTACCATTGAATGAAACCAATTGAAGTGACCAGATAAGCTTGGACAGCTAATGTTAAGAATGATTTTCTAGTACCATAAAACAAAGCGATACCTGGGGTAATTACCAATATACCAACTGTACAGCAGGCCATATAGGCCATATCTACAGGGTCCAAAGTTGCTGTCTGTTCTTCAAGACTTGTCATTTGTTTCACACTGTGTTGACAATTTCAATACCTTGATGATGAACGGACATTGGGAGGGATTCATTCCACTTTATATAAGTTGATAAGGCACGAGGGGATCAATTGTGATATCCTTCTGCAGCTCTACGCCATGATTAATTAAGATTAAAAAGCAGCTGTGAAACACAAAGAGATCTCAAAGACTGTTGATTTGCACTGATAAGATATCCCTAATCGGGGTTTAGGTTACGAATCGGTCTCTCTTCAAGAAGAGATGACACAAACCTAAAGCCCCCTTTTTGCGGGAGAAAGAACCGTAGATGGTTGGAGATTATATTGAACACTAATGACACAGACACTTAGTGCTATTATGTATATTATAACAGAATTGATGTCAGTTTCCCTGCCAAGTGCCAAGATGGTAAACAATAGTTCTCTAGACAGAATTCTTAATGTACTGATCTGACACTTTCATAGATGATCAATTGCAGTATTTCTGTGAGAGACTTCGTTGGCTACCAGTCCGTTATCCCGCCCCAATGAAGGACTATGGAAGAAAGAAGAGAGACCAATCACGTTCTTAACCGAACTGAACCGTTTTGCTTCAAGGCTATGAACAATACAATATTCTTATCAAACCCTTATCTCGGGTTATTTATACAAATCTGTCAAAATAAAGGAAAAAAAACAACCTCACTCCAATCTAAAAAAAGGGTCTTTGGAGTCTGAATCTCTCTCTAATAACTTTGAACAACTGCTCCTCAAAGACACAATGCCCATGGTTTGAAGTAATATGGAAGTGATTTCACTTCAAGAAGAACATGATAAGAACGATAGCATCAACAACTATCATTAAATAATTAATTGATGTATACTTGACATCATGTGCATTTTGATTCTGTAACATCTTAATTTCAACTACATTTTAGCACGTTTCTACCTATTCGCCACATTGTTCAAAACGTAGCCACCACCCTATTCGATCTGAAAGCGTGGCCATTACCTTCTACAGAAACGTAACTGTATAACTTCATTATATTCATACAACATTTCTCAACTCCGCTCACATAATGAATCTTAGATTGACATCAATAGGATGTGAAGCACTTAACTGCGGCTTTTGTGAATATTTACCACTCAAGGCAGATCTCATGTTGTTTAGCAATGAAATATAGCTCTGGTTTTTATTACTCCCCATGACACTCATGAATGCATAGGACATAGCACCAGTTGCCATCCCAAACTCTGTAGTATCAGCTGAAGTTTGACTATCTTTAGAACCTGAAAGCATGATAACATCAGCTGGAGAAAAATTTCTAGCAATTTCTTGTTGTCTATCACCATCACCTCTAGTCACCCTGGTGAACATTGAAGTTGCAGAGGAAATCATACCACCAATATCGCCTCTAGCATAACCCATAATGGCACCCATACCGGACATACCAACATCTTTCAACATATTTGGTTCCTTAATGATACCCTTAGTGGAATAGACAAATGGCAAATCCATAGCTGTACCTGAGTGACAACTGTCAAAGAAAGCAGTTAGTCTAGCACCTACTGGCAATGGTCTAACCAAGACATTATGAATGACGTCATCAATGATGGAACCAGACATCTGAAAGTCAACAGGATATATACAGGAATCATAACCGGATTCTTCAGTACCATCCAAGTTCTTCTCTAGACCACCATGTCCAGAGAAATGGAAAACCAGTGAATCGTTCGGTCTAGCACCTTCGACAAGCCATTGCATTGCCCTAATGATGTTTTGCTTTGTTGGGATGCTTCTCATATCTCTCTGATCATCCGTCAATATCACAATATCCTCAGTTTTATATCCAAACTCCTGAATTAAAAAGTTTTTCATGGCGTTAGCATCGTTAATACAACCTCTCAATTGAGATCTGGAACCGAAATAATTGATACCAATTAACAAGGCTTTTCTTTGACCAGTACATTGCGAATACTGGAAGTTCATCCCCGTATTTTGCCCAAATGATTGTGGGAGGACTGGGGGACCACCAACTGGAGGTTGATATTGATTAGAATATGTTCCATGATTCCCATACTGGCTCTGATGGCCCTGCTGAGGCGGTGGGGCTGAAGGTCTACCATAACCATAATTGTTCTGTCTTGGTGGAGGACCCGGTGGAGGACCCGGTGGAGGGACATAACTGTAAGGAGGAGGAGCCTGTGGAGGTGGTGGTGGAGGAGGACCTGGTGGTCTATTGTAGGTGAAGGGTCTTTTGCCCGGATACATCGTATGAATTTGAATTTGGATGTTAAAAGAATTCTTTGGAAGTTGACACAAAAGAAAGATCTTTATATAATAATAAGCCTACTTGGATCACATCTTCGCGAATATTTCCCTATTAAGGAATATAGTATTCATCTCTCAATTAGGACTGAAGTTTACAGATCTTGGTGAATAATTCACCTTGAAATAAAGAGTTTAGGAGTAGTTTTTTTAGTATTTTAAGAGATACCATAAATGTTGTTTAAATTACTCTTTAAAGACCACGTCATGGTCAGTAAGGGAAATTGGTTTCATCAACAAAGCTCATCGCTTAGCTTTCACAATTTGAGATAAAAAAATAGATTTTATCACCTTATCAAACTGAAAATTTCCAAATAACTGAAAAGTCTCTGGAGATCTCGATGTCCAAGAAGATTCTCTTTCTCCACGGTTTCGCCCAATCTGCACAGATTTTCTCTGGAAAGACCGGTGGCCTGCGTAAGGCCCTTGTGAAGCAAGGTTATGAAACAATATACCTCCAAGGTCCACTAAAGTTAGAACAAACAGACTCTGATCTATATGGCTGGTGGAACT
Source organism: Taiozyma dajiaensis (assembly GCA_030579075.1). Lineage (NCBI taxonomy): Eukaryota > Fungi > Ascomycota > Saccharomycetes > Phaffomycetales > Wickerhamomycetaceae > Taiozyma > Taiozyma dajiaensis. The sequence continues at coordinate 242,041 of JAKUAB010000015.1, forward strand.
ATGGTCTTGAAGAGTACAGTGTCGATGAGGCCCTAAATATAGTGATGGATGAAGTTAAGAAACATAATGGTGAAATCGAAGGGATTGTCGGTTTTAGTCAAGGTGCTGGTCTTGCTGGTTACATTACTGCTAGACATAAAGAACTGATGCCATCTTTAAAATTCGCCATCTTCTTCTCAGGGTTTAAATTGAAACCTCCAAGATTCGATATTGAGTATGAGTCACAAGGTGTGAAACATATCGCTATCCCAAACTTACACGTCATTGGTGAATTGGATACAGTCGTCGAAGAGGGTAGATCTTTGAAACTCTGGGATGTGGCTGATGATGATAAAAAGACAATGTTGAAGCATCAAGGTGGTCATTTCGTACCAAATTCTAAGGACTTTGTTAATAAAGTGCTGGGTTGGATCGCTGGTAATACCGTTGAGATTGAGAAGAAAAATGAGATTGATGATGACGATTTATTCGATGCCATTGATAATATTGGTAAAGCATAGATTTTTGATTATTTATTAGATAATAGACATGTTGTTAAATTAATATAGTGGTGATCTACATTCAGTTTCCCTTCTATAACACATAAATTTATTCTCTATCAAAACACAATTTAACAAGATACTAACACAAATTACAATAAAAAACCAAGAACTGAATTAAAGACAAAACATCACCCAATATATCCTTCATATAATCAGTTAACAACCTTCCACTCACCATTAATTTTCACAAATTTGTGCTTAAACTCACCTTCAGATGCCTGCTCCTTCTTGATATTTGGCACTGGGGTAGGAGTTGTTGGTTCATCTGGTAACCTTGGCTTAGGAGGTTCTGATTCAGTTAAAGGTGTGGACTCCTGTTTTAGGATATCTGGTTCAGTAACCATCTTATTAGCAGGTAAGGTGCTTCTAGATCTCAAGGCTCGAGAGCTGATTGGCTCTTTTGGTAGACCAGGCGTACCTTGTGGAATGGTTGGAGTGACAGGGGTAATGATGGAATCTGGGACCATGACTCTACCTAATTGCACAACCTGGTTAGCCCAATGTTTTATCTCAGTGTTTGGGTGTTTCAATGGTGTCCATTTTGGTCTACAACCTTTTGATAACTCTTTGACAACTTCTTGTGATCCCCAACCTTGTTCCCATTTTTGACTCTGTAAACCGATTAAATGGGAAAACACACCTGAAGTTAAAGCACCATCGGAATAGCCACCTTCAAGTAAGGATAACAGGACACCTTCAGCATGCTTGTTGGCTAATTTGACAGTATCAGAGGTGAATTTAGAATAGAAAGATGTTGGAACATGGACGCCATGTCTTTGCATGGTTTGAACCTCGTATTCAGAAGCATCGAACCCAGCACTAATCACAACCATCGCCTTAAATGGCAAAAGTTTAGAGTTTTTGGCTCTTTCTTTTTCATAACTAACTCTGGAGGAAGACAAGTATTGATCAGCTTTTCTCACAAGTTCGGAATATCTTGTCTTATAATCTTCATAAAATTGTTCTTCTTTGTCATATGGTTGTAAATGGACATTCCAAATATTCAAATCATGAGCCATGATACACATGGAAGCATTCTTGATATTACCAGGTGTAGCATAATCCAGTTCTGTAGGGAATGAATTGATATCATGTAGGGAGAAGTAACCAACTTTTGGTAAATTAGCCTTGGTTTTTGACACATCATCAGGATCACCTTCCTCATAACCTGCAGCCTTTTCACCAAAATCAGGTTCAAACCCAGCCTTGGCCCAGCATATATCTTGAGTACCATCACCATGATGTAGATCAAAGTCCAAAATAACAGCATGTGTAACACCTTGAGAATTGGAAGCATACTCTATAGCAATTTGAGCATTGTTGATTAAGCAGAAACCAGAGGGGACACATGGGTGAGAATGATGACCTGGAGGTCTAATTGCAACAAAGGCTCTTCTAGGAGTTTCAGCATCAAACTTGAAGATGTTTTCAACAGCAGTTTCCACAGCACCAATGACACCTTCAAGTGCTTCCAATGAAGTCTTTGTCAAGTAAATATCACCAGAGTTCCAACCTTCAGGGACTTCGATTTGACCCTTACTTAGTTTTGCTTCACTTTCTCTACAAATCTTCTCAATATCAGCAGGCCAATTCTTACCATGTATCTTAAGCACATGTGGACTAGTCAATGATGATCTTTTTGTAGATGACAGTAAAGTGTAATGAGCAGGATACATAGACACAGCGGCAGCAATCCCCACAGAACAAGCAAGTAATCTTTGCGGTCTTTCCACAATGGTGGATATGTACGTCTTGGATACCCATGTTCTACCAAAAGAGTGTTTAGTGGAAAGTGGAGAGAGCACTATCAAGGACTTGTCCTTACTGCGGATGAACTTTGAGTTGGTGACAATTTGAGGGTTTCTTTGTAGGAAATTAATGAATTCGTTCTTGAAGCCGTCCAATTGGTCCTTTTGGTCGCTCTTTTCAGGAGTCTTGAGCACACTGGAGTCGCCAATCTCCAAATGAGAGAGAATCTGCGAGAGTTGATCACTTTCTTCGGGCATTTATGATAGATTTTGCAGTTTGTACTAAGACCATATTTGGTGTCAAAGTGGGTTTGTTTACATTTTGAAACAAACAAAACGAGGAGAAATCGCGGGTCGCGTCCCATTTGACATAAAAACTGTTTACATTGAACAAAGAGAGAAAGAGGACTTTCACCAGGTCAGTTGTGTATTGAAGGGATCGGTATTAAGAACATTTACACTCATACTCGTGGTATATTAAGGGGGGAAATCTAAAGTTAGATATACTCTTTTTTTGTGTGGTGTTCTAAGGACGTATTGGGACGTGTAAGATGAACAGTTGGTAGATATTAGGCCGTAATGGAGAGAAATTGTGCCATTGTCCAACAAGACAGGCGTATCTGATGTCTCATAACGTCCCTCATCTATTAGGGTAATAATCCTTTGGTGAAGCGTTTCTCGGTGATTTGTAATTTTTGATGTTTTCTCTTTGAGGGGGGTCGTTAAGTTATTTTGCGTGGTCCAAAATTGCATGGACTTTATTTGTCAATGATGCCTAGAAGATTACCATTCAGACTCACCGGTAGCCTTCGCAAATGCATAGTCTCTACCATTTATACTGGCAATACCATCCTTCAAGTTACACTTCCATTTGTTTTTCACTCTGAGCACTTTTTCATACAGACATAGGATAATCATACCTTCACCGTCATCACCGTCTTCATCTGAGCCTTGGTCATCTTCATCGGAATCATCAAGATCTGAATTGATATCATCAGAATCCAAAGAGGCCAATGCCTTCTCTTTCCTCAATTCACTTGTTCTTTGCTTCTCTATACTTCTGGCAATGTCGCCGTTTGAGTCTTTGATCTCCAGTTGGAAGTCCTTACCATCATCCTCTTTCTTTAAATCTGTGATACCTGGGATTATAGGCTCCATTGGCATTCTCTCGTCTGGAGCCCAGGAGAATGGGGCCACCTTAGTCTGTGCTAAGTTTTCTTTCCATATGTTGCTCAAATCTTGCAGCGTAGCCTCATCAATACCAGAGTTTTCAAAGTCCTGTCTGGACTCGTTGATCACATCGTTGATGATGTTCTCATAGATACGCGCAGCTTCGTTGTTGGACATTTGGAAGGTTGTTTTTGGCCGTTGTTCTTGATTGATTTCAATGTTAACGTAATTTCTTGAGCTCCTTTTTATACTTTTTCAGTGGCAAAGCGGTTAGGGACACAAAGCACGTGATCATCGGAATATTTTGCAATAGTTGTTATAGTAATTCGCCAAGAATTCCGATATCTTAGTTGCCATGGTGACCAGAAGGGAAAGGTTTGTTTACAAAATAAAATTAACAACAAAAAAAAACAAACAAATCAACAAAGTTTTTGCCTTCTTCTTGTCCTAAAGAACGCAGAAACTACGTAGAAGCGACACAGAAACTTCACCACAATGGACCCTCTAGAGCTAGATGAAGCTGCTGCCTTCACACCACTGAAGGCCTCTTTCAAGATTCATGAAGAAGTGGAGGAAGATGACAACTCAATCCTCAAGATCCCTCACGGACTGACTGCTAAAAAGAACCGTCGTAAGAGTTACCACAATGAAAACACTGGCAAATCCTTTGCTTTGACTCCAGTGAGAGCCCCACTGACAGCTCCAAGAAATAATGTCCTCAATTCACAACCAATCAAAGGATTTGAACACACCAAGAGATCACTTATCGATGAACTGAGATCAATGAGACCTGGTAAGGAGAACGAGGTTTCTTCCCCAGTCAAACTCGATATCATTGTCACCTCTTCCAGTCCTGAAAGAATGCAAAAGAAACGTCGCTCATCTGCAATGGAACTTCCACAAGTTGAAGAGACTTCTCACAAATTTGCTAAGCCAAATGACCAAATTGTCACTGAGGATGATGACGATTTCATTCTAGTTGAAAACAGCTTGCTAAAGTTCGATCAAGATCAAGATCAAGATCAATTTGCCGAGTCTGTTCAAAATCATGACTTGAGTAGTGAAAGTGGTGATGAAGAACTATCTAGAATTGAACCATTCGCCAAAGAATCTAGCCTTGTTCCAACCCAAGAAGACCCAACACAGTTTCATTTGAATCAAGAGACAAATAAGAGACTTGAGACACCATCACGCATCACTGAACCAGTTGCCATCAGCCCAAAGACGGAACAAAATAGCAGAGTTGTTGATGAATCACACTTGCTATTGGACACCTCCAAATCACCTAATTTGGATGATAGCTTTGTCACCGAAAGTCCAATTTCGCATAACAATAATATTAGCTTCGATAAACATGACCACTTGAACATTTTGGAAAGCTTGGAAGAAATCAATGAAGACGAAATTTTATCAAGCCATCGTCGTTCAAACTCAATTGCCCCAAAAGAAAGACCGTTCTTTACTATTAAACAAGTTCATGAAATCCAAGCTGAATTCAAATCAGAAGTTGAAAAGTTACAGGAAAGCTTAAAAACAAAGTCTTTGAGAGTATTAGAGTTGAACGAGCAAGTCAATGAGAATCAGAGCAAGATTTATCAACTGCAAGATACCATCGATTCCTTAAATTTAACAAAGAAACAACTTTCCAAGGATAATGATCTATTGAAAGCTGAACAAGGTATTTTCAAGAATGATATTAAAGAACTACAAAGTGCTGCCGATTCTAAAGATGGATTGGCGTCCAGACAAAAGCATGTTATCCAAAAGTTCAAAGAACGTGTTTCTGAACTGACGACAGAAAACCAATCTAAGACTCAACTAGCTGAAGAATTGCAAAGCGAAGTTGAAACCAAAATAAGAGCTATTGAAGTGCTCAAGAATAGATCCATTGAGTTTGAAGAACAATGCAAATCATTGATTGCAAAGCTGAATGAACAGACCCAAAAATCAGAGGAGCTCGTGACAAAGGAAGCTGAAGCACTTCAAGTAGTTGAAGAGTTAAAGTCAGAGTTGGAATCCAACAAGTCGAAAATTGAGCAACTATCAGTCCAGCTTGTCGATCTCGAACTTCTATCTGCTACCAAATCCTCTTCCATTGAAGAATTACAAAGGGAATTGCAAGCTAAGGATGGGGCCTTTTTTGAAGCTGAATCTGAAAAAGTCTCTTTACAACAACAAATTAAAACTTTGAGTGAGAAAAACTTAGTGCTTGAAAACCAATTAGCTTCGGATGGTCAAACCTCACACTGCAAGTTTGAAGAACTGAACACAAGACTATCTGCTGCATCAAAGGAACTAAACTTGAAGAATGTCATGATCAGTGGCTTGCAAAGTGGAGTTCTAACACTGCAAAACACCATTACTAACCTTAAAACTCAAATAATCACTCAACGCCAGGCTATTCAAGAACTCTCCTCTAATTTCAATGAAGTGAATGAACTTTTGGTGATCAGAAAGGCTGAAGTTGATGAATTGAACACCGAAGTAGCGCAGTCTGAACAAGAAATAAACAACTTGCACTCACTGGTGAAAGACAAAAACCATGATATTGAACAACTATCCAACATCAATGAAGATCATTCCAAGACAATCCAATTGAAGAATGATAAAATTCATGAGCTAGATGAAGAATTACAAAAACAGGAAGCCGAACATCTCATCGAACTTGAAACCTTCCACACTGAAATGAGTAACTTGCAAGACATGGTCACTGCTAGATCCTCTGAATTACACAAATTGAAAGAAGAAAAGGAACTATTAGTGAAAGAAAACGATCTATTAAGATATGAAGTTGATACAGTTAAAGGGGAATCAATTGACTTTGATACTAGACTAACCACACTGAAAGCCAAGTTACAAGAATCTAGATCTTACACCACTTCACTTGAAGAACACATCAATGAATTGAAAGCTGACAAGCTGACTCTAGAAGCTGAAACTGATAAGAGACTTCAGGAATTAGCCGAAGATTTATACATCCAATACAGCAAGAAACACGAACAGAAAGTGCAAGTGTTGAAGAAAGGTTATGAACAAAAATGGTCTAGTAAATACACCAAACTTGAGAATGAACAGGACAAGTTGAAAAGAGAGATTGAAGGGTTGAAATCTCAACTTGAAAATGAAAGAAAGGAAAAGAACGAAATCATCAAACTGTGGGATCAACAGAGGGAAGAAGCTGCCCAAGAGTGATTTCCCTCTTTATAATTCCATATATTTTGAATTTATACCAAATGTGCATGCGAACTACAGTAGATCTCTTAATAGTACAAAAGCATAACATGCATAATTATTATTGATCCTTCAAGATCAACGAGAAATGAATTAGAAAACAAAGAAACAAGATCATGACTTAAACTGTAACACATCAACACATCAAAAGGTAGGAATATTCAGATCCATCACTTCTCTATCTTCGCTATCGATAGGATCCCCATTTTCAAAGATACATTGGAAATCCACAAGGAATGGGATAAGAACTTCGACAGGGATATTTAGCGTTGGGGAGAACACAATGCATAAATTTCTCAAGTTCATTTTGTTAAAATCCTTGTTCTTTACCACATCATTTAAAAATTTGAACAATACATATAGGACGCTCTGATTAATGATTGGTAATTCCTTGGTCAATTCTCTGTATGAAAGTAACAGTTCCTTGGTATCTTTTATCTGATTGTAGTTTTCTTTGAACTTTGGTAAATGCTCTTTAGTTAAGATATTAGTTGGTAATTCTCTGAGCCAAAGTTTGAATAGGCCAGCGATGGTATTGATATCTGGTCTTTGTGGGAATGTTTTGAAATCCACATCGTGTTCTTTATCAAATTGTTCACGAAGTTGTTTGATCAAGGCAGCGGACCCACTTAGTCTGAAAATACCTTCTTCTTCAACGGCATGTGAGTCAATCAGGTACTTCAAACAGCGATATACAACACTGGGGACCCTTTGGCCATATAGTTCATTTGATGACAAGGATAACACTTCAGGCAGTTCATTAGCAAAGACACCTTTCGGATTCGTGACTATTGATTGAGACAAGTTCATGTTTTGTAATTGCTTTTCAATGTTTGATTCGCCATTTACAGAGGAATTTGGAGCAACAAGGAATGAGGATCTCTTGTTGGACGGAGTTGATGTGATACTCAATGAGTTATCACTATCATTTTCATCCCTTTTACCAAATGGGAAGAAACTCCTCTTCTTGTACTTCTTTGAATCTTTCATTGCATTTAAAGTGCTCATATCATCATCATCAATTTCATTATTATTTGTACCTCTTGATCCTGTACTCATGTGTGTCTTTGTTGGAGAACCTCTTGGGGAATGCAAAGATTCTGCATATTCTGAATGGATGGATGGTGCTAAAGTTGTTTGTGAGGCAATGTTGGAAATGTTACCAGGTTCTGATGATTGAGATTGTGGAGTTGATGGATCACTTATGAATTGGATCAATACATTGATCCAAAGATCTCTTTCTTGGTCAGTCTCTGCACAAAATATATGTTTAGTAAATGTGGTGGTTTTACCCCTTTTAGGCTCCATTATGGCAAATGCATGTCTATAAGCTGACTTATCATCTGTAGCTTTTAAATTATCAGGTTGTCTACCGATTTGGGCAGAGGTTAATTTAAGTTGTTCCACTGATTGTGAATTGGAATTTTCAAAGATATTCATAACTGCATTTTCAATCTGACAATAACGAGCTTTCCATGTTGTACTTAAACCCTTTGTAGTTCTGCGTAATAACCAACCTTCTTTAAACACCTCAGTGTTAGATTCGTCTAATAGGTTGACAACATCCAATGACATGAATCTGGAGATTTTATAAGCAGCTTCGATAGGAATATTTGGAATGGCAAATAAAGCAAGGAAATAATCACTTAATCTTGATCTTCTTAAATCAACCTTCATGGGGACATTTGATAAGAATAATGATTTTTCAGGGACAGGAGGCAATGAAAAAGAATTGATTAAAGGTCTAGTTTCACTATCCAAAAGTAAGACTTGAGACAGGGTTTTTTTAAATCTCCACATTTCTTTATTAGTTTGACGATCTAAAGCTGCAATGACAATGGATGGATCATCAGATTTTTTACTTGGATTACCATTAATCGTGGTGATGATTTCAGGTTTCACTGTGGATAATTGTTCTGGTTCAACAAATAGAGGAACATCCGAAGGATATCTCACATGTTGTTTATTTGTTTGTTGTTGTGGTACTTGATGTATCACTGGGGATGGAACATTACTAAAATCGATTTGATCTTGATATCTGTTTTGATTTAACATATCCACAGAGTTTGCATTATGCTTGTATTTGGACAATGGTTGTTGTTGTTGAGATGATGAATGTGGACTATCGGACATAGAGCGTGGTGTTGATGATAGTTCTTGATTTAAATTTAATGACATTTTGGAAGATGAAATCATGGATCTAGCTGGACTTCCAAACAATTCCGTTGAAATTTCATTACGTGTCTTGGTGGGACTTTTTAAATCTTTCTTCATTGGAGATGGAGTTCCATTATTACTATTGATCTGGATTCTTCCACTATACGGTGTACCATGAGATTTATCATTGTTTTTAATACTCTTTGGTGTATTAATACGGATTTCCAATGGAGATGAACTTAAAGCTTGCATAGCAGCATTCCAATCAATGTTTGAATTTGAGCTTAATGGAGTGGTTAATTCACCATTTGGTGCAGGTGGTGTAGAGAATTTATTATTGTACACGGTGGTTTCGGGTTTATCGTTGGTGGTGTCATTGTATAAGTTTGAAGTTTTAGTAGTGAGTTCTTCTTCATTTTCATCATTTTCATTTGCAATATTCTCTTTCTGAGGATTACTTAACCCATTAGATGAATTTTGTTTGATAGTTTCCATTGTATTATTCTCTTCTTCATAATCTTTATCATTAATGTCATGTTCATCTGCATTATCCGTAGGTTCAAAGGGTTCTTTTGGACTTTGTTCAATATTAATGCCATTGATAGAGATAGTGGGTGATTTTTCAATAGATGGAGAATCAATTGGTAATTTCAGTCTATTGGCAGATCTTGGAGGTAAGACTAAATCCAGAGCCTTATTTGTCGTTGGAATTGCAGGTTGAATGATTTCATTCTTAATGATTGTATGTTTATCCTTAAGTTGTCTCTCTAAATCAGCAATCTCATCCTTAAGCAAATTGATCATGGAGACTTGATCAGCATTGATTTTTTTCAATTCTTCATTCTCTTTGATTAATTCATCAACATTGATAGTTGTTGTTGTGGTGTTTGTTATTAAGGTGTTATCCGTAATAGGTTTCACCGTATTTGAATCATTGACCTCCTTCTTACCCTGTTCGAAGGAGAATTCACTCGTCTGTGATATCAGAGAGTCTCTATGGGAGCTCATTGTTTAGAATTAACAACTTGTGGAAGGAAAGAGCACAGAGAAGAGCACAACGCGTCTTTTAATTTTAATTGACCACAAATTTTGGTGAATTGAAGGGGGAAAAGAAGGCGAAGAACAATTGAACTTCTGTTCTTGATGAAGAGACTGTCTGATTGTAGTGGAAGGAGTGGTGGAAAGTGGAGGGAATGGTGGTTAACAGGGGGAGCACTGAGCCTTTTAAAGGTTTGTGGAGACTTTTCGTATTTGTTTCGGGGATTTTTTTTGGGTACTTATTGTATTAGTACTTATTGTATTAGTACTTATTGTATTAGTACCAGTACTTATATAGAGACATTGTAATAGCCAATAGAGAAATAAAATACACAATAATCCAATTCATAATGCAACATCTTCATTAACTTTTTATAAAGAAAACAACAAGACAAAAACCAAGATCTTATCAATCTTCTTTTGTTCATTGTTGAATATTCAATTGATCAGCAGTTAAAGTATCATCAATAACATTATTTCTTCTTTTCTTAATAACATTCTCAATAAATGATTCACCAGCTTTATAAGAAGATCTAACTAATGGACCACTAGCACAATATAAGAATCCCATTTCTTCAGCAGTTTTTTTCCAAAATTCAAATTTCTCAGGTTTAATATATTCAGCAACTTTCATATGACGTTTTGTTGGTCTCATATATTGACCAAACGTTACAACATCACAATTAATCTTTCTAAGTTCTTTCATAGTTTCTAATATTTGTTCATCAGTTTCACCTAATCCTAACATTATTGAAGTCTTTGTAACTAAATCTGGATTAGTTAATTTAGCAGTTTCTAATACAGCTAAAGATTGACGGAATGTTGCTCTTCTATCTCTAACATGTGGAGTTAATTCTTCAACAGTTTCTAAATTATGAGCATAAACATCAAGACCTGAATTAGCCAAAATTTTAACCATTTCTAAATCACCTCTAAAATCACCACTTAACACTTCAACAAGGATTTGTGGAGCTTTAAATTTAATTCTTCTAACAGTTTCAGCTAAATGATTTGAACCACCATCTACTAAATCATCACGATCCACAGTGGTTAAAACAACATAACCTAACCCCCATCTTGAAATAGCTTCAGCAGTATTTTCAGGTTCATGAGGATCTGGAGCAGCAGGATTTCTATTCGTCTTTACAGAACAAAATCTACAACCTCTTGTACATGTATCACCTAATAACATAATTGTTGCAGTTGCTTCAGATTTTTTACCACCCCAACATTCACCAATATTTGGACATTTTGCCTCTTCACAAACAGTACTTAATTTAAGTTCTCTAACATCTTTTTTCAAACTATGGAAAGATTTACCCTTTGGAATTGGAACTTTTAACCAATTTGGTAATCTTTTTGAATCTTCATTATTTCTTGCAGCTTCAATTGGATCCATAACAATTTTTGCAGCTTTACCAGAAAGAAAATCATCAAATGAAGGTCCTTTATTTAATTCATCTTTGAAAATTGTAGTTCTTCTTCTAAGTTTCTTTGGTTTTATTTCATTTTTAATAGAATTTGTAGATTCTTCAGTTAAAGAAGCTAATGATCTTTTAAATTTAATATTTAATAATGATGGACATAATGAAGGACGTAAAGAAAGACGAACAGTGAGCATCTTTCAAAGTACTTGTAATGTGATGGTGTATGGGTTTACAGTGGGTATTGACCAATAAATTATGAAAAGATGGCAAAGTTCAAAGATTAAATGAAGGATTAAATGAAGGATTAAATGAAGGATTTAATGATTTTAATGAAGAAGCTCATCATCAGTTGATAAAATTGTTTAAAAAAATGGTGTCCGGGTGTAGTGGGGGATCCTCTCCTTTTTCCAGAGTCAATTTTTTTTGGGGGGATCAAAGAAGGAAGACGATTCCCGAGTTCAGAGTCAGAAAGTCTTTGAAGGCTCTTTAGTCTTAAATTACTTAAGACTTTACTCATTAGACTTGAGACTTGAGACTTGAGACTTGAGACTAAAGTACTATTAATATCATCATCTTCATTTATAGAGAATTGTAGTAACTATGGAACTACGGCTGTGAATAATAGTTTATATACACTGTTTTTCCCTTTTCTTATTATTAATTATATTAGTTAAACAAACAACTCAATGTCCAAGATATTAATCCATTTTATAACAAACGATCAATACCATTAGATTTAAACTGATCCAAATTATCTAAATCATTCCACCATTTAAATAAATATGATTGACAAATCAATTTAAACCAAGGTGTAAACACTAAATTTGGATCTTTAAACATAATTTCAAGTTCTTCTTTACTAACATATTTTAAATCTTTAACTTCATTTGGATTTGGCACAATAACGGGATTTGCTTTAATTATAAAAATATAATCAATTTCATGTTCACCCCAAGGACCATTACTTGGTGCCTTATAATGAATTCTTGTTAAAAATTTGAAATCTTCTAATGGAACATATTGAGCTTTTATACCTAATTCTTGATCTAATTTTCTTTGTGCAGCAACTCTTGCACCTTGAACAGAAGAAATTAAATCATCACCACCATGACCTAATTCTGATGCAATGGCTAAGGGATGTGAACAACATGTATTAGTCCACATATCAGCAAATGTAATCTTTTCAGAAGCTCTTTGTTGTAATAAAAGTTTACCTTCATCATTAAATAAAAACACTGAAAATGCTCTATGTAATAAACCTTTTTCAATATTATCCATAATATGACATAATTTCTTAGTACCAGCACCAATTGGTTTATCATTATAATCCAAGACAATACATAATTCTTCCATTAATTTGATTTGTTCTTCATCTTGACCTTTTAAGATATCATCATTAGAAGAAGAACTTGAACTAGTTGGTTTCCCAGTTGTATTTGAAAGAGGAATCACTTCAGGAAATTGATTTAAAATGTCATTTCCAGTAAGACTTTCAACCAGTTCAGTGTAAGTGACAGTTTGAGTGGTCATTCTTGTGTAATTTACTCCTTCTTTGACTACTTCTTTGGTGTAGTGGACATTTTAAATGGGAGGTTTTCTTATTATTTTCAATCAAATTTCAAAAATGATCCAGCGTAAATATCAGTCTGGATGTCCTTATCTGTGTATCTTTCAGAATGTATATCACCTGATGATTCACGTGACTGATTGATCAAATATTTTTTTTTCTTCTCTGAAATCGTCGAAATCGTCGAAAAAGTGAAAAATTGGTGATGTTTTCATGAAAATTCATGATTTAATTCCACCTTTTTTAAAACCTCCATAAACAATTAAAGAGATTGGTCCTTTTTGTGAGTGAATTGTGAGTATTCGAAGCAGTTGAAAGATGTTTACATTTATTCGTTTTAGATTTATCTTCTTCCCTCTTTATCATAGATCAAACTAACATTCAATAGAACAAAATGTCCAATCAATTCACACCATCTGAATTCCGTGTTCAAAAAAAATTCATTAAATCACCAGATACAAAAGCTCGTGATGAAGCAATTAACAAATTAAAAGCTGAGATTAAACAAAAAGATGATCAATTGATTGAAATTAATGCTCAATTTAAAAAAACTATTACTGATCCAAAAGTTTCTGATGAAAGAAAGAAATTAATTGGTGAATTAAATGAATTGAAAAAACTTCAAGCTGATTTAAAGAATAAACGTAATATTGTTAATTCAAAGATTAAAGAAGTTGATTTAACTTTAAAGAGGAAAATTGCTGAAATTTCTGGTATAACTTCAAAATATTCATTTAAATCAGTTGATGATATTGATAAAAAAATTTCAAGATCTGAAGATGAAATTTCAACTGGATCATTACCATTAGTTGAAGAACGTCGCCTGGTTAAAGAAATCTCTTCATTAAGAAAATTGAGAAAGGATTTTGCCAATTTAGAAATTCAACAAAAATCAATTGATAATGATAAAACTAAAATTGTTGATTTGAAAAAGGAATTAACTTCATTAAATTCCAAAGAGATTTCAAATAAGTTTGATACTATTCAAAAGGAATTAAATGAATTAACTTTATCCAATAAGACTGTCACTGATAAAAGAAATTCTTTATCTTCTAAACGTAATGCATTACATAAAGAAAAAGATGTTTTATATGAACAAATGACCAAGATTAGATCTGAATTTGATGAACAATATAAATCATTTATGAAGGCATTAAAAGATGAAAAGAAAAGAGTCATTGAAGAAGAAAAGAAATTAAGAATTGCAAAGGAAAAATCAGAACGTAAGAATAAATTAGAAAATGAATTAAATGAAGCTTCAAAACCTGCCTTTGAATATGAAATTGATACAATTCATACTTTATTGAATTATTTTGATCCTTCATATGTTAAACCAATCAAGACTGTTGAATTTAATAAATCAACATTCACAAATGAAAGAAAAGGTAGAATTGTTGAATCAATTGATGATTTTGAAATCATTAAAAGGGAAGAAGATGTTCAATTCTTTAAAGGTTCAAACAATAAATCAATTAAAAAGAATAAAGCTCAAAAGAATAAGAAATTTACTTTAGAACCTGATGTTATTTCTCAATTAAGTGATTTAGAAATTGCCTTACCAATTTCAAATGATTCAATTCCTTTAACAATTGAATCATTAAAAGTTAAATTACAACATTATATTGAAAGTCAAGAAGAAACTACAAAGAAGAATATTGAAGTTGCAAAGGCCAAAATTGCTAAACTTGAAGCTCAATGGGCTAAAGAAGATGCTGCTGCTGCTGCTGCTGATGCTGAGGCTAAAGATGAAGATGAAGCTAAAGATGAATCAAAAGATGAATCTAAAGATGAGTAAACTTAAGCTCTTAATTGGAAGAAAGAGTGTTATTATACTAAAAGTAGATGAATAATTTACATTAAAAGTCATAAATAAGCGTAGTTTTCACTCTTTTGATGTCTATTTTATCATTAAATCCTCAATAAATCACCATTTCCATTGTTTAAATGATGTTCCACCACCACCAAATTTTTGACACAAACCGAGAAAAAAAGGAGACATCATCAACAAAACAACATAACTAATAAACACACACTAATAAAAGGCCCAAAATGACGGAAAATGTACTGAAAAGAGGACATTTCTCACCATTAAACACACCAATGGAAAGAAGATTACAAACAGCTTCAGTATTATGGCATACAGTTTCAATTCCAGTGTTTTTAACAATTTTTTTGATATTATTGGCTGTTCCTTTATTATGGATTATAACAATTCCTTATTTAATTTATATCAATTTTGATAAAACTCCTTTAAATGGTGGTGTTGTTAAAAGAAGGAGTGAATGGTTTCGTAATTGGGAAATTTGGAATAGATTTTGTGGTTATTTCCCAATGGAATTTTATAAGACACATTCATTAATACCAACATTTACAGAGGTGGATATCATTGATGATCATTATAATTTCATCTTATTCAAATTAAAGAGGAAACCATATAAGAAGAAAGTTAGAACTGGTCCTAATTATATCTTTGGTATTCATCCTCATGGTGTTGTATCACTTAGTGGATTTGGTTCTTTTGGTACAAATGGTGCAGGTTGGTCTGATTTATTTCCTGGTATTCCAATATGTCTTCTCACATTGCTTAACAATTTTTATATTCCATTTTATAGAGAATATTTATTAAGACTTGGTATAACATCAGCTTCAAGATCAAATGCTTTACATATCTTAAGATCTAAATTTTCATTAGCAATTGTTGTTGGTGGTGCTCAAGAATCATTATTAGCAAAACCAAATTCAAATGAAATTGTACTTCATAAAAGAAAAGGATTTATTAAACTTGCATTAGAAACTGGTAATGTTGGTTTAGTTCCAACTTATTGCTTTGGTGAAAATGATCTTTATGAAATTTTAGAACCAACACCAAATTCAATGGGTAGAAAGACTCAAAATTGGTTAAAAAAAAATTTTGGATTTACATTACCATTCTTTCATGCTCGTGGTATATTTAATTATGATTTTGGTTTATTACCATATAGAAAGAAAGTTACAATTGTAACTGGGAAACCAATAATTGTTCCATTTTTACCAAGTCCAAAGAAACATGAAGTTGATTATTATCATCAATTATATATTGATGAATTACAAAGGATCTTTGAAAAGTATAAAGGTGAGTTTGATAAGAATGGTGGTTGCAGTCGTTTAAAAATTGTTGAATGAATTGAATGAATTGAATCATAGCTTTACGCTTGATTCGTATATGAATAATAATGACAAATGATATGACAAGTATAAACTGAATGTAAGCTGGTCAACCTACTAATCTACTTCTCCATTGAGCAGCACTACACATGGGTTAAAGAATTAAATTAAACTAAGGCAGCAGAATTATACGAAGTCATATATCCACCAAACAATGATCTAAATGATCAAAGCTCATAGAATCACCAAACCTTTTCAACCAAAATCTTTATAGATTTAGCATCAAACTTGTGTAAATCCACATCACCAACACCAACAAAATAAGAATTTTTACTATATTGATAAGGATCATTAACATCTTTAGCTGCAATAAAAGATGATTTCTCACCATCAACTGTTAAGAATAACTTCTTATCATCATCTTTCTTTACAATGGACCATTTAACATTTGGAGGTGTAACAGATAATTGTAAGAATGGGAAACCTTTATAATTCTCATTGTTTTCAACAACAGACAATGTTAAATTATATGATGAATCACCTTCAATCTCTTTAAAGATTATTCCATGTTCTTTATCAAATGTTAATGTTTCTGAATTGTTACCTAATAGAGCATAATTGATACCTGCACCTTCATGAATGAATGATAAACCTAAATGATCAATCTCTTTACCAAGTGCAAACAGTTGGATTTGTGGAGTTGGTTTATGAGTTGGTTTAGGAGTCGGAGTTGGTTTTGATGTTGATGTTGGTTTGATTGAAGGTTGTGGTTTTGGCTTCTTTGGCCACCACCAAAAGGCAGAAGCATAAGTATAATAAAAGAATAAGATGGTTAAGAATTGTAATTTCATGATAAGCTGAAGTCTATGGATAATGATATGATAATGAGTTGAATTTAGAGGATCAAGACACCTATTTATATATTAAAATGTATCTCCATCAGCTACCCGCTAATATCAAGTTATAAACCTCTCATTTGATCCATACAACATCAATATGAATTAGGACAATTTAAGCCCCCATTTGATAATCTTTAAACTCAGGAGATCATCATGATCATCATGATCATCATAAGGACCAATTTGTAAACTTCTGGAGTTTATTGTGTTTATAGTGTACTAAGATAACCATGTACACAATGATTTAGATGTTATCAATGTTAAAATCACCAATACAATCCATAATTACTCGGCTACTCTCCTATCAGTGATATACAAGTGGTAACATCAACTGAAATGTGTATAGTCTTTTAGCTTTATGATCAACAGATGTGGCGTAACCAACAATGAAATTTCACTTATATCAGAAAGAGAGAAGACCATATATATAGCTTCTCAATTAGATGAGAAGAAGCAAAAATGTCTACAAATTACAATCATAATAACAATCTTATTAATCTGTTGAAAGTTACAATTTTGATTTCTCACCAAATTTACCATTCTTAGTAGCAGGTAAATTAATTTCTAAATTTCCATCATTTTGATTAATTTTTTCATCATCACCAAAGAAGATGACAGTAACAGTTAAATCATCTCTATATTTTCTTGAAGTTGGAGATGGGATTGAAACTAAAGTGGAAACATATTCTTTTGAACCACCTAAAGATAATGCATTTCTTATTAAATGAGTTGAAACATTTTCATCTTGTAATAAATATTCATGTTGTTGATCAGTTTTTTTATTTCTAAATGCACGTCTTTGATTATCTTTATATTTTGGATCACTTATATCATGAATCTTTGGTAATTTCTTATCTTCGTTCTTAAATAATGACCATTTTTTATTGTCCTGATCAGATGACACTTTATTCTTTTCTAACCATTTAACAACAAGACCAACAATTTCTTCATTTGATAATAATTCATAAAGACCATCAGAACCAATAACAACAAAATCATTTTTAGAAGGATTAATCTTTGTCGTGGATATAACAGGCTCAGCAGTAACATAAGGAGGAGTTAAAAGATTTCTTGGAGGAGATCTAAAATGAAATCTTAAATGATCAGGTAATGAATCAAAAGATTTCCCATTAACATTTTTCAATTTATATCTAAAATCACCAAATGCTCTTGTTGGTTGTAATGAACCTAATACTCTACCATTTCTAATAACATTTGGTTCATTTGGATGTTCATTTTGAATACGAATAATTTCATCAGGATTATCACCAGTTTGATCAATTGATAAAGATTTAACAGTCCATTCATTAACATCATTTAAAGAACCTAATAAAGCACGAGAATCTCCAGTGACTGCAACTTTAAACAATTGAGAATTTGAATCATAAAATGATAATAATCCACAAGAACCAGATGAAGCAGCTAAGGAATTAATAACATTTTGTTTATCATTTGGATCTTTAAATAACTTTTCTAAAGATTTATTAACAATTTCATCATCAAGTTTTATAAACCCATTTTTAATTGCTTTATCAATAGATTCTTGATTTGGTATTAATCTTAGATTTGGATTATTAATATCAGGTTTATAAATTGAACCTAATTCATTAACAACTGAATTAATTAATTCATCTCTAAGTTTTAAACTTGTATAATAACCTGAATGACCATCATATATGCCCCAAAAGTAGAAATCAGTGTCATTGTCATTATCACTCTCACCAACCTTCAATGGAACAGTTATAATTGATTCTGAACGATCATCTTCAATTGGATTATTTGAAGGTAATTGAGAAATATCATATCTAACAACACCTTTCCCTCTTTTAACAAAATAAGATTCTTCTAAAGATCTAAGACGTTTTGTAATTTCATCATCATTTAATAAGAAGATATTCTTTTGATTCTTAATTGAAGAATTCTTTGATGATGAATTTGTTGTTGAGAATGATTTAAATGGACTTGAAATTGAATCACCATCATCACCAGTATCAGAGATTAAAAAATGTGAAGAAATTGAATAATAAGAATAAGAAGCAATTAATAAGACACCTGAAGCTAAAGCAATATTTAATTCATGATTTAAAGGTGATTTATTCCTTTTAAAATTTGAATGATTATTTAATAAAGCAGCAACATTTGATGATTTATGAAATTGACGAGTAAATTGAAGGATATTTTTGGTGAATTTAGCACTTGATCTGAGGGACATGTTGTTATTTATCAGTTAATCAGTTTATCAGATATATTAATATAATGATATAATGATATAATGATATAATGATATAATGATATAATGATATAATGATATAATGATATAATGATAGTACTAATAGTATAAGTTTGAGTATAAAAGAATAAATACCAGTACAAATTATTAAAAGAAAACAACTCGAAACAACTCATAAAACGAATTCGCGGAAAGATAAAGAAGGGAAAAAAGAAGGAAAAAAGGAGATTTTAAACGCCACTGAAACCATTAATTTTAGTGATAAATCGATTCTTTTAAAGTGATTTTAAGTGAATAAAATGAACAAACCAACTTCTGTTAAACTTGTTCTTTTAGGTGAAGCCGCAGTTGGGAAATCTTCATTGGTTTTAAGATTTGTTAGTAATGATTTCCAAGAGAACAAAGGTGAGTTATCATTATATCCTTATTGATTGATAGATCAAGACCATTATTAACCAAAAGAACCTACAATTGGTGCTGCCTTCTTAACACAAAGATGCTCAATTGGTGATAAAACAATCAAATTTGAAATTTGGGATACAGCAGGTCAAGAACGTTTTGCCTCATTAGCTCCAATGTATTATAGAAATGCTCAAGCTGCTTTAATCGTTTATGATATAACAAAACCTGCTTCTTTTATAAAAGCTCGTCATTGGATTAAAGAATTACATGAACAAGCTTCTCCGGGGATAATAATTGCTCTTGTTGGGAATAAATATGATTTAATTGAACAAGATGAAGAATTATATAGAAAAGTTTCATATGAAGAAGGGAAAATCCTTAGTGAAGAAGAAGGTTTATTATTCTTTGAAACTAGTGCAAAGAGTAATTTTAATGTAAAGGAAGTGTTTATGTCAATTGGTAATAAAATCCCAATTGATGATGGTGGTATTAAGAGTGGTGGTGGTGGTGCTACTGGTGATGATATTGAACAAGGGAAAGTGAATTTAAATGGTGATATTCCTGGTGCTGATACAAATAGTTGTAATTGTTAGGCTTTTTAAAGCCTTTGGAATTGTACAATATTGTACATTAATGAGATGATATGAGTATTATTGTATGATTGTAGTTACCATTAAGTACTAAT